>BLSH010024038.1:3761732-3775030 GCA_018402905.1 Glandirana rugosa
GGTCGGTCAGTGTCTCGGCCTCTAGTGCCGGGACCTTCCTTGTCCCCGTCTTCTACCTGTGTCGGACCTCACCCATGTAGCGTCCGAAGATTACGTCCATTCACCGTGTATTACCCGATTATACGCTACGTGTCATCGGGTAATACGAAAATGTAACGTCCCGTTGTATCTCCTTCATTTGGGGTAGTCACAAATGAAGGAGAAATTTTTTATGTATTTTTACACGTTCAGGGGGAGAGGTCCATGGTTGGGACAAGAGACAAAGACGGGGATGTCGAACAACGAGGGGTACCCAACTTACCACGGGTCATAGTACCCGAACGATTTTTGAAATGTCCGGGTCCGGGTCCGTGCCACGGACACCCAAAAGTTCGGTACGGACCCGAACGTTACAGTCCGGGTTCGCTCAACACTAATGATGATGCATCCCCAGGTGTCACTGACAACGTGGGCTCGGGAGGTGGTTGGATGATACTGGGCACCATTCAACCCATGGGGAGCAACAAGCTGTAGGGGCAGAAACAGAGAACAGGGTTGGTACCTGGAGAGGGGGACTTGCACATTTTTATGTATTTTTTAAAGAGGAAGTAAACACTGATGGGGTTTACTTCCTCTATGTTGCCCTGCAATGTAAAAGCATAATGGGCTACTGTGCATCGCATATTAGCCCATTATGTGCCACTTACCTGCATTAGAAGCCTGCGATGTACCCACTCCAGGCTGTGTCCATCTTCTGCCCCTGTTCCTTCCAGGGCCGTGATCTCCGGCTCTGTGACTGGCTGGAGTCGCGTGATGCCAATCTTGGCACAATGTCAGTGAAGGAACGGCATGGAGGTTGTTTCTTCACTGCGCATGTGCCCGGTGACGTGGGCACATCACAGTACACTGCATATCTCCTAAACCGTGCAGGTTTGGGAGATATGCAGGAAATCTACAGGTAAGCCTTATGACAAGGATTGACAACCACTTTAAATACCAAAGGGGTAAAATGCCTTGAAGCTGGAATTGGCCTTAAAATGTACATTTGAGACACCCTACAAGGTTTCGTAACAGCAGTGCTCATTAAAGCCATATTTCTACTCTGTTCCATGAAGAATGATGCTCATATCATTTTCTTGGTGAAGCTCAGATATCATAGCCAGGTATCTCATACACAATATAAGATACCAGATCTCCGTCCCCAGCCGAGCAACAGTTCTGCAACGTGATCAATGGATTCAATTATGGCGCCACTGCAGGACTTTTAACCTCCGTTGCTAGTGATTCATGGTTACTGCCACACCTAGCCACTCTCCAAAAATTCCTGTTACATAAATAAAGAGAGGCACGAGGGACAGGATTCCCATTTTTACAGCTCTGCTGGGTCCCAGCAGGTTTCCTTGCAAGGTTAGTTGATAATACATCCCTGCCACCCAATGTATTATTAATGCTCGCTGCTCTCCAAGGTGTCAGTGATAAATAGGGAGTATAAGTCGGTGACTAGTGGGGAATGTATTTTTTAGTCATGCCTGAAATTTTCAATTCATTCTGCTTGTTGAGTATTTTATTGAAGCTGTAGCAAAATAATTTTTCTTTTTTGTTCTAAAGTTGGAGATTCTGAATTTCTTAAGGTACAATTGACCCACGTGACATTCTACTTTCTGAGAGCCTGTATTTATCAGTATCATTTTCTTATCTCTGAATCAGTTGGCTTATTTTTAAGGAGCAGGGCAAACCCAGGAAATTACCTTTTTTTATGAACCCAATCCATTACTTTCTGCTAAATATTTGCCAGAAGAATTTCTTACATTTAGGACTAGACACCTACATAGGCATCAAAGGCCAATGACGCGCAACCACCCACATTTCGTGTTCCTTATGCACAGTGGGCAAATTGTGTTTTAGCTTCTCTGTGGCTTATGTACCATGTAAGTGGTAAAACCTAGTTCTAGCACCACTCTAAGTATCTTAAATTACTGATCCGGTGATCCACTAAGAAAAGGGGGGTTCAGACATCTGAGAATGCTTCATCCTGAGAGCAAAGTAGCCACACAATATAGGGATGCCACACACCGGCAGTTTAGCTAGATGGAAACGGTCTCAGCCTCAGCTCCTCCTTGACTAAACCATTTTACAAACTCCAAACATCCATTACACTCTGTACTCTTTCTCCTGGCCAGGGGATCTATGACAAACGATGGGGATAATTTGAATGTACCAAGTTCACTTGGGCTTTGTTGGACTTTCTAATATACCATATACACATACTAGCTTAATACTAAGACACAACATACCACCTAGTCCACGTTGATAATCCATCGGTCAACCCATTGCGATTTGGGTGCGTCCTATGAGCCAATAGGTGTATTCCCACTTGGAGACCCTTCTTTTTACTGTTGACATTATTTGTGGCGGCCATCATCTGCCATGACAGTCAGAGTGACACATAGTACCCGATTTATAATGTCCTGAGGAAGCGGGGGCTCCCGCGAAATGTGTAGATAAGCTCTATATCAGCTTTACCTTATCACGCTGTACTGTATGATATATAATCGTGTTGTAATGTCTTTTTTTTTTTTTTTGAACATGTAAATGAATAAAATTTGAAACGTTTTTATACAAATCCGGCGTGGACTCAAAGGCATATTTAAAGTCCCGTTCTATCCCTCCATTTTGCTTTTGTTAATGTTTACGCATTTCACCTCTACAATTAAGCCCTGGGGGCAGGGCGAGATGTGTCAGCTAGGGTCAAGGAGGAGATGAGGCTGAGGCCGTTTCCATCTATATTCACGTGCTGAGCTGCTGATGTGTGGCGTCCCTATATTGTATGGCTAACTTGTAAGTGTGATACTAAAACTAGTAAGTGAACTGGAAAGGTGCAAGAAAGCTGGCCTAGTGGTGCAGGAAATATAATGGTTCTTGCACACAGTACTGATATTTGAACACTGAATCTTCCTGGCAGAAAGTTCCTTAGCGTATGGTCCATATAGTGAATGCTTTTATGTGTGTGTATATAAGCGTGCAAAAATTCTTATAATCCCCAAATTCTTACACACTGGTAAACTACTGATCAATAATGCAGGTTTTTGTATTTTTTTTCTTTTACTAATCTAAACAAGGCACTAGTTCATTAATCACTTCAAGTCGGGGTGCCGTCAAATGACGTCGCTGCTTTGGGCGGTGATATCTGAATAGTGCCAGCAGCTACAGGCACCATTCAGATATTGTTTCTCTGCAAGATAAAAGTGGTCTTAGCGGCGGATTCGCCACAAGATCACTTTTATCGGTGGCGGGAGAGGTGCCCCTCCTCCCACTATTTTCCCATCATCTCCGCCACTTACTGGACCGTCGGCAGCGGCGGAGATGATCGGGTCCGTTCCCCCCCTGCACAGGAAGCCGAGTGAGCGGAAGATGCCGCCCACACGGCTTAATAACATTGCAGGGAGGAAACAACGTCACAAGTCACTTCCGCCTAATTCTCTTAAAGGGGACTTTTTTTTTTTTTGAACTGTCATTTTTTTTATATTTCTTTTTTTTTGCATTTAACTGTAAATATGAGATCTGAGGTCTTTTTTTACCCCAGATCTCATATTTAGGAGATCCTGGCATTCTTTTTTCTATTACAAGGAATGTTTATATTTCTTGTAATAGGAATAAAAGTGATCATTTTTTTTTTTTTTTAAGAACAGTGTAAAATGACAAAATAAAAAGTAAAATAAATAAGAAAAAAAAAAATGTAAAGCGCCCCCGTCCCCATGAGCTCGCGCGCACCTGTGTGTACAGCCCTATTGAAAGGCATGGGCTGTCCTCCACATGTACCTATTTGTACTGTATTTCTTGCAGTCTTTTGAAAAACAATAAAATACTTGAACAAGGAAGCAATGGGCTGCATTCAGATCAGTAAAAAAAAAAAACAAAAAAAACAGAGCGCCCAAAAATTTGGTGTTTTTGGCTCCTGTGTGCAAGAGCCCTAAATTTGCCCCAGCTCATAGTTATCATTTATGATGCTCATCATAAGAAATGCTTTTCTGGTAAATGTTTAGAACTAATGTATGTCAGTGAATGTGCAATCAGTAGTGCAATAGTGCATAGTGAATGTATTCTAAATGAATAATGAATGCCTACTAGCTAATCAGTTAAAACCTTGTTACATAGTCTGGTTGAAAAAAGACACAAGTCCATCTAGTTCAGTGGTTCTCAACTCCTGTCCTCGGGACCCACCGACAGGCCAGATTTTAAGTATTACCTTGGGGAGATGCAGACTAGAACACTGCAATCACTGAGCAGCAAATTACATCACCTGTGATGTATTTCAGTTATCCTGCAAACCTGGCCTGTTGGGGGGTCCCGAGGACCGGAGTTGAGAACCACTGATCTAGTTCTACTGCAGAGAAAAAAAAAAAGCTTTCCATTGATATAATAGGATTTGCTATACCAGAGGCAGAAAATAAGAGCAGTGCCAGCTCTCAGCTCCCAAATAGTGAATGCTATGTGGGAGTATCGTTTTATATAATCATATGAGCAGTCCCAGTGTTGGAATAATATGATTATTGGACCCCTAGCACCACTGCAGATCTGCAAGACCCTTAACAAGTAAGAAAAAGAAAGGCTGCAGCACCGCTCCAGGTGATACAATAGCTGTACTGAAGATCTGGTGCTGGTCCAGTCCGTGATCTGTCAAAGTATGTGCAAAAGAGGTGACCGCACTCCAATCTTCCGAAATATAAATGCTTTAACCAATTACCGACCACCCGCTGTGGATTGATGGCGGCAATATGGCTCTCCTGCGAGAACTGCCGCAGGAGTGAATATTGTGGGAGAGCGCGCACTGCTGGAGGCAAGCTCACACGCTCACACGCTAGCGGGGGAAGCCAATCAGCGGGTGGGGCGGAATCGATGTCCGCTGGCCACCCACGATGGCTCTCCGGCAGTGACAGAACGGGGATCTGTGTATGAAAACAAGCGGATCCCTGTTCTAACAGGGGAGAGGACAGTGATCGTATGTTCCCAGTATATGGGAGCAGCGATCTCTCTCCTCCCCCAGTCAGCCCAGCCCCCACACAGTTAGAAACACCTCCCAGGGAACACAATTAACCCTCTGATCTCCCCCTAGTGTTAACCCCTTCCCTGCCAGTGACATTTATACAGTAATCAGTGGCCATTTAATGCTCTGATCTCTGTATAAATGTCAGTGGTCCCAAAAAAGTGTCAAAAGTGTCCGATCTGTCCGCAGCAATATTGCAGTTCCCCTAAAGATCGCCGATCACGGCCATTACTAGCAAAAAAATAAAAATAAAATAAAAACGCCATATATCAATTCTCATAGTTTGTAGACACTATAACTTTTGCGCAAACCAATCATTATGCGCTTATTGTGATTTTTTTTAATTAAAAATATGTAGTAGAATATATATCGGCCTAAACTGATGAATACATTTTTTTTTTAATTTTTTTTTTGGATATGTATTATAGCAAAAAGTAAGAAATACTGTTTTTTTTTTCAAAACTGTCAGCCTTTTTTCTGTTTATAGCACAAAAAATAAAAACCTCAGAGGTGATCAAATACCACCCAAAGAAAGCCCTATTTGTGGGAAAAAAAGGAAGTCAAGTTTGGGTACAGCGTCGCATGACCGCGCAATTGTCAGTTAAAGTGATGCAGTGCCAAATTGCAAAAAGTACTCTGGTCAGGAAGGGGGTAAATCTTTCTGGGGCTGAAGTGGTTAATAGTAAAAATCCACGCATGAGATCATTAGACCACGATACAGCAGGACTATAACAGTAAGGTTAACCCTTAACAAGTACAGCATTAAAAAATGAGATGCTGTAACCCTAAAAACCCACAATGTTGTATATGGAGGGAAATTTACCCGAGGGCTCTGGACAGACTTCTGGGAAAAGTAGCGAGACAGCTGCATGAGCAGAAGGTGAGAACTGGGAAGTCCTTTGTCTGTTTAATAAAATGCTAGCTGGATAGAGACCGAAGACCTAAGTTTTAATTAGAGTAATAATGCTGCATTGATAAGCAGAACAAAAATGTGGAGGCAGCACCCTCACGTTATTTTATGGGAATTAAGGGTCACACATGCATGCTGAGGCAGAGAATCATGGGACATGTAGTCCTGAGAAGTGACTGGTAATGACTTTTGAGTGAATGCTTCTTCACCCGGAAGTTCAGGGAAGCGGCACACAGGAAGCTGGAGGATGTAAAGGGAATAAAATGTAAGTGCTACTGAACATTGTTGGCAGATATAGTTAATTGTCTTATCCGGACTATCTTTATGGATGTTTTGCTATCTTTGAGGCTTTAGTGTTACTTTAAAATACATTTATATTTTTACTGATACAATATTTGTTAAAAAGCTTTTACAAAATAATAAGAAACAAACTTTTTATCAATAAAAATATAATTTTATGTTATGCTGCTCCCCAGATCTACAACCTGTGTTTTTTGTACTGCTTATTAATATTATTTGAGTAGTAGTAGGCTTTTACACCAAATTCAATTCTAAGTTCACCTTTTTATTCTTATCTCCAACCTCCCTATGTACAATATACCATTAATGTACTTTCATTGCAGAAAACAAAAAGCTTTTTATGTATTTTAAGACAGCACTTACCTCAGCCTCCAGCTTGTTCCATAGAAAAGTTAATGACTTCCTGGTATGTAGATTTAGGAGATGAAAACTGTTAAGACACAGAAAGTAATTCACCAGGTGACCTCGGTAGCACACACCCTGCACCTGCCCTTCCCCTCCAGGAGATTGCTCCCACCCACCTCTGTACTGACATGCAGGTAGTAGTAATGAAAACAGAAGTGTTTCCCTGGAAGTCTGTAAAGCTCACTATACACTATACAATTGTATAATCTTCTTTAGGTATATCATCAACTATGTAGTGCAAGGGATGCCTGATTGCATACAGGGTGATTGGAAAAATAGGTGTTTTCTCCTATTATATGGTTTTGGCCACCTTTATTCACTTAAGGACTACCCTATAGCAGATATAGATGCAGGTTGCCCCCTTCTGGTCAGAATCACATATATATATGTGATTCTGCACTTCTGCCTAGGGGGCGTGCACGCAGGCCACCGGTGAGCCACTTCAGCAGAAGCCGATCTGTGGGTGCCGGGCACTAGATGTCTGCCGGCATCTGCCAATCCTTGGGCAGAGACACAGAACGGAGCTCTGCCTATGGAAACAAGGTAGAGTTCCATTCTGACAGGGGTGAAATGATGGATTTTGTGTCCCTGCAAAGCAGTGTATAAAATCCATCACTTCCCTTAGTAAAAGCACTTAACACAGTATACAAAAAAAACAGGCTAGACACACAGTTAGCCCTTTAATCACCCCTTCCCAGCCAGTGTCATTAGTACAGTGACAATGCATATTTTTAGGACTGATTACTGTATTGATGTCACTGGTCCCCAAAAAAGTGTCAAAAGTGTCAGATAGTGTCCAATTTGTCTGCCGCAATATCGCAGTCCCACTATAAGTCCCCATTACTAGTAATAAAATAAATAAATAACAAATCCATGATATATCTCATAGTATGTAGAGGCTATAGCTTTTGCGCAAGCCAATTAATATACGCTTATTGGAATTTTTTTTTCTAAAAATATGTAGCAGAATACATATTGGCCTGAAGACATTTAATTTTATTTATTTTTTTTTTTTTTTATTGGATGTTTTATAGCAGAAAGTAAAAAAAAATATAGTTTTTTTTAAATTGTTGGTCTTTTTTGTTTATAATGCAAAAAATAAAAAAATGCAGATGTGATCAAACACCACCAAAAGAAAGCTCTATTTATAGGGAAAACATGACATAAATGTTATTTGGGTGCAACGTTGTATGTCCATGCAATTGTCAGTTAAAATAATACAGTGCTATATCGCAAAAAACGGCCTGGACATGAATGGGGGGTAAATCTTCCAGAGGTCAAGTGGTTATACACCTAAAATGAATTAGTCGCACTTTCAGTGACATCAATTTGTAATGGCACCCCAAACACGGAAACAAACACACATTTTTGCCAAGCGTCAAATGCAGAATAAATGCACAGTAATTGTTGGTGAGCTTTTAGGTTTAATACGGCTTTAAAAAAAATGTATTTAAAGTGTCCCTATATAGTGATTTGTTCAGCAATTTATTCTGAATGAATCAAGCTGCCTATGGAGCCTTGTGTATATTTCTTCTACAGACAAGAAAATTAGAAAGATAATAAATGTCTATATTTTTAATTATTTTTAGGTCATGCTGTGTGAATGGGAACACATAAACAAATAGTGGGGGGTTCTCAAATTTGGCTGCAAAGGTGGAAATACACTTGAAGCCCAGTTGTAATATTTCCTGAATGGCATTTAGAAGTTCTCTGGCTGATTTTACTCTGTTGCTCGGAGTTTCTTTTAAGCAGTGGAAAGAGTCTGAGTCAGGAGTTTCCCCAGGAGACCGGCAGGGGGAAAGAGTGCAAAAAGTACCTTTTGATGTTTCCAGCAGAGCGGAAGTCGTTGTTTTTCCTCCCATGTTGTAAGTAGTATATCTGACTCCAAATTGACTGAGCGGCCAACTAAATTATAATGTTTTAGCAAAGCCGTGCATTCCTGCTGCTGGAGAACTCTGAGAAAAAAAAAAAACCAAGGCAATGTCATGAGAAATATGTTACATTTGTTGGTTTTCTTTACCTCGCTGGGCTGGCGGCCTGTCACTCCGCTGTCTTTACTGCCTGTGAACTCGTTAAAGGAGTGTTTCATAAAGATGGAGTATCCGTACAAGAGGGAAAAGAGAAAAAAAGAGACAGAAAAATTGTTAAATCATTTCTTATTTAAAGTGAAACTATGGGCAAAATCAAAAATTACCTACACTTGTGGCCATACCCTCCCCCCCCCAGGGACTGCTGGTGATTGTGGTCCAGCTCTCACCCTGCACAGCCAGGCACACAAATTTCTAGTCCTACAGCAGTTAAGAAATGGTCCTTTTACATTCTTGGCAACAGTCCCGATTTTCCCGGGACATTCACTGTGTTCAGACCTAAATCCCGGTCTTACTGTGTCCCTGGAAAATTCACAGGAAATTGGCTTTGTCCCGGTGTCCGTGATGAATCGCCGCTAGAGATCCAGCAGAGTCGATGCCATTTTTATGAAGAGCAGCTCTCCTTGAGACTGGGTTGTGGGCCAGGCCGCGGGGCGGGGGGGGGGTGCGGCAACTCCATTTCTATTGGCAGCCGCTTTCATTGCCACCTGAAATCTGCCTCTTGTTTGTTCCCCTCGGTCTCCACGAGAGCTGCTCTTTGCAAAATGGCGGTGGAGACAATATCACCAGTGCCGACCCCGGATCTCTAACGGTGGCTCTGGCGATACTGCAGCATGGAGGTCTCAAAATCGGATGTCAAGCTGCATCAATCTGGTGACCAGTAAGCTGCATCTCTGGTCACAAGTAAGCTGCATTCCCGGTGACAAGTAAGCTGCATCTCTGGTGGCAAGTATACTGCATTCCCGGTGACAAGTAAGCTGCATCTCTGGTGTCAAGTAAGCAGCATCTCCGGTGACAAGTAAGCTGCATCTCTGGTGACAAGTAAACTGCATCTCTTGTGACCAGTAAGCTGCATCTCTGGTGACAAGTAAGGTGCAACTCCGACGGCAAGTAAGCTGCATCTCTGGTGACAAGTAAGCTGCAACTCCGGTGACAAGTAAGCTGCATCTCTGGTGACAATTAAGCTGCATTTCTGGTGACCAGTAAGCTGCATCTCCGGTGGCAAATAAGCTGCATCTCTGGTGACAAGTAAGCTGAATCTCCGGTGACGAGTAAGCTGAATCTCCGGTGACAAGCAAGCTGCATCTCCAGTGACCAGTAAGCTACATCTCCGGTTACAAGTAAGCTACATCTCTGGTGGCAAGTAAGCTGCATCTCCGGTGACAAGTAAGCTGCATTTCTGGTGACAAGTAAGCTGCATCTCCAGTGACAAGTAAGCTGCATCTCTAGTGGCAAGTAAGCTGCATCTCTGGTGGCAAGTAAGCTGCATCTCCGGTGACAAGTAAGCTGCATTTCTGGTGACAAGTAAGCTGCATCTCCGGTGACAAGTAAGCTGCATCTCCGGTGACAAGTAAGCTGCATCTCTGGTGGCAAGTAAGCTGCATCTCCGGTGACAAGTAAGCTGCATTTCTGGTGACAAGTAAGCTGCATCTCCGGTGACAAGTAAGCTACATCTCCGGTGACAAGTAAGCTGCATCTCTGGTGACAAGTAAGCTGCATCTCTGGTGACAGGTAAGCTGCATCTCTGGTGACAAGTAAACTTCATCTCTGGTGACCAGTAAGCTTCAACTCCAGTGACAAGTAAGCTGCATCTCTGGTGAGTAGTAAGCTGCATCTCTGGTGACAAGTAAGCTGCAACTCCAGTGACAAGTAAGCTGCATCTCTGGTGACAAGTAAGCTGCAACTCCAGTGACAAGTAAGCTGCATCTCTGGTGACAAGTAAGCTGCATCTCTGGTGACAAGTAAGCTGCATCTCCGGTGACAAGTAAGCTGCATCTCCGGTGGCAAGTAAGCTGCATTTCTGATGGCAAGTAAGCTACATCTCTGGTGACAAGTAAGCTGCATCTCTGGTGACAAGTAAGCTGCATCTCCTGGGACAAGTAAGCTGCATCTCCGGTGGCAAGTAAGCTGCATCTCCTGGGACAAGTAAGCTGCATCTCCCGTGACAAGTAAGCTAAATCTCCGCTGACAATTAAGCTGCATTTCTGATGGCAAGTAAGCTGCATCTCTGGTGATAAGTAAGCTGCATCTCTGGTGGCAAGCAGCAAGTTGCATCTTTTTTTCTCTCTATCTAAAAGTCTTTCTCCCTCCATCCCTCTCTTCTTTCTACCTCCATCCCTCTTTCATCGCAGACTCTAACCACACCCCCTTTAAGACATACCCAATAGTCAGTTAAAACCATGCCCATCGAGTGTCTCACCCCCCCCCCCCCAAGCTATGTCACACCTACAATGAATGCCCCATCCCACAATTATAATAAGACTCCGCCTACAGACAAAAAAGTGTCCCTATACAGTTTTTGACAATGTTGACAACTATGCTTTTACTTTTTTTTTTTTGTCTTTATTGAGGGGATTATAACTTGGATGGGAATTAGGGATAGGGGACATATGAGATGCCCAGTGGATTAATAGAAATTCTTCAGGGCACAACTATATACATCCTGTATAAGTGCACCTCCTCTTTTTTTTTTTTTAAAGTAATCTTTTATTACATTTTAAAAGTTTCCATAGACATACAGAGATAGTGGAGCAATATGGCACCAAATCGTAGCATAGGTTGAACAGTATATATATATCGACCGTTGTGCATATCTAAACTTATGTATCAGTTAGTAAATAGTATAGAATGTGGGAGAAGTTTGGCGATTGGCACAGTCTAGGCTACCCCTGCCCCCCACAGACACCCCAACGGGATCATGCTGTGTCAGGCGTGAGAGGCAGTGCAGCCGGCCACTGCGGAAATCGCCTTGGTCAACGAGTGGCCTTAAATTTGTAAACCAACATTAAGAGTAGGAGTAGAGAAGAAAACCAATGAAGACCACTAGGGGATGAAGGAAAAGTCAGAATATTCAGTAAGTACATTAAGATCCTTATGGTAATAATTGAACAAGCCGGCGTCCTACATATAAGGGAGTCATCAAAGTTGCTCCGGAGTGCAGTTGAAGTTCAAGGTACTTTGAGATCAGAGTGACAAAGAACAGACGGAATGGGTGAGCCAGGGATTCCACCGCTTCAGAAATTTAGGCAGTAGAAGATGCGCTTTGGCGTACATGAGCTCCATTTCACATTGGTTGTTGATAGCTGAAATAATTTCCGAGCGAGATGGAAGGATAGGCGTTTTCCAGTTTTTGGCCAGAAGTGATCTGGTGGCGAAGAGAATATGAGACAGTACTGTCCGTGTGGATATCGGCCAGGAGTCTATTTCTAGGCCAAGTAAGAGCATTTGTGGAGAAAGCGGTATTGACATGAGTAGTACAGAGGAAAGAAGTTGCTCGATAGTGTTCCAGAGCGTTTTTAACTTTGGGCAGGACCACCAGATGTGAAGGGCTGATGCAGGTTGGTTGCAAGACCTCCAACACACGTCAGGTGTCAATGGGTAAATCCTGTTCAGTTTTTGCGGCGTGAGATACCAGTCATGGAATATTTTTTGGGTACCCTCCCAATGGGTACAACAGCGAGAGAGGCGAGAGGGCAGTCTCAAGGCGTTGTACCATTGTTGGGCGGTAAATGAGCAGTTTAGTCGTTGTTCCCATTTAAGCATTGTGGAAGTCTTAGAGTTGGGGTCCGGGTTGGTGAGCAGTCCGTAGAAGTAAGAGATGCCTTTAGCGAGTGGGAGCGTTCCTTGGTAGAATTGCAGTATGCTCCGAAATATTGGAGCCGCGGACCAGCTAACTTCCGACAGTATGGACCGAATTCTTAGAAATTTGAAGAGGTCTTTATGGGGGATGTGGTGTTTCTGTTGGATTTGCTGAAAGGAGAGTAGCGTAGAGTCTTGGTAAAGATCTCCTAGAGTTGAGATCCCAGCTGTAATCCAATTTTGTAAGGGGATGTCTGGCGAGATATACTGCAGAGTTTCTAGGGGTAGGTCCTGCAGTAGTTTCCGGGGAATACCACGAGACTGTTGCGTTACCGCTTGCCATGTTCTGAGGGTGGCGTTCACCGTAGCTAGGTAAGAGGACGGTTTGTGTTGATATAGCAGCAGTGCACTGAGGATCAGTTTAGGAGAGGTTGAGAGAGCTGATTGTTCAATCTGTAACCATGGGAGGGTAGAGTCCTGGACCCACCATTGTTTGGTTTGTTCCAGAATATTGGCTCTGTAGTATGCTGTAAGGTTGGGAGCTCCCATGCCTCCGGCAGGGATTGGCTTACAAAGTGTGGCTCTATTAAGCCGGGAGTGTTTACCATTCCATATGAAGTCGTGCAGAGTGGCTTGTAGCTTGTTGAGTTGAGAAGTAAGAACTGGAATAGGCAATGTCCGAAACATGTAGATCACATGTGGCAGTAGGTACATTTTGGCGAGAGCTATTCTTCCAACCCAGGAAGCTTGAGCATTACGTAGGTTTTGTATGGTCAATTGCAGTTTGGCCAGTAGGAGCGAGAAGTTCATCTTAAGTAGTTGTGAGGTGGGTGATATCAGGTTTATCCCTAAATAGGTTAGAGCAGAGTTAGGAGCCCAGGAGAAGGAGGTGAGTCGCGCAATGTCACTTCTGAGATGTGGGGTAATATTAACACCGATCATAGAGGATTTGGAGCAATTAAGTTTGTATAGAGACACCCTACTGAAGAGGTCC
>BLSH010024038.1:3777446-3788367 GCA_018402905.1 Glandirana rugosa
TAGCTTTTGTGATGGTCGAGGGATGAGGTTATAGAGGAACATGTGACTATAAAGGCGCCGGTGCCGTGTTTTTTCTTCTCTCAAGCGAGTTCAATGGTGGTAGGAGTCTCTGGTGTTGTATGGTATGTTTACCCCGAAGGGTTGATTCGACCATCAATGTAAGGTTAGGGTTGACTATCTGTAAAATTGGGGGTTCCTCCCATAGTTTGCAGACGAGTTGACCTCTCAGTAGTGATGTGGTGGGGGCGGTGATGTTAGACTTGCAGCCTGTCCTGTTGGAGCACCTGGCGCAGTATGACTTCTGTTGGCCGAGGAGGGGGCGCAATGGGTCGTTCAAACTTCGGGTAGATATGGACCCGGTTGGGTCACAGACCATAGCATACTCACTGGGACACGTGAGGATAGCAATCATCTTACTTTAGTTCATGGTTAGACCTGGGTTGGCCCAGGTATAGATGGGCTTCAAACTTGCTGGGTAACGCGGGGGAGGAGCCGGTTGTCTTCAGTATGACGCGGTCCACGAGGTTGTCCTGTCCGACGTTCAGATTGTAGTGGCGGGGGTGGTGTAGTGATGACTCTCCAGTTGAGCAGACGTTTGATACCCTCCTTGGGGGTTAAAATGTCTATCAGTTGGGATTGGAATGTAACTACCAGCTTAGTTGGGAAGCCCCATTTGTATGGTATGTTGTGGTCTCTGAGGATGGTGGTAACTTGAGCGAACTCTCTTCTTTTTTGTGCCGTGGCCGCGGAAATATCAGTGTACAAGGAGATATTGGAGTAGGGAGCCGGTAGTGTTTTCGATATCCGGGCTGCTGACATAACTTTTTCCTTGATATGGAAAAAATGGATGCGTGCCAATACATCTCTTGGGACGGAATCCGGTAGGTAACTCGGTTTTGCGATTCTATGTGCCCGATCTATAGTCAGGTCCAGCTGCGAAAGTTGGGGGATGAGTTTGAGGAACATCTGTTGGATGTAGTGTGTGATATCCGATGGTTTCACCGATTCTGGGATCCCCCGAAATTTTATATTGTTCCTACGAGAGCGATCCTCTAGATCTGTCACTTTAGCTCGTAGATATTGAAGTTCTTCAGAGTGTTTAAATTGGGCCTCCGTGTTAACCTCCTGTGCCGATGCCTGAGCTGCGACCTGTTGCTCAATGGTGTTTGTACGATCTTCAATTTGGTCCATTCTGGAATGAAGTGTAGAAATCGAGGATCGTAGTTCAATTCTCAGATCTTTTTGAAGTGAAAGCAGCATTAGTTTCAGCGTCTGTTCGGATGGCGGTTGGTCCGTGGCAGGGTGTGCAGCTAGGGATTCCTGCGAGTCCTCAGGGTTGGGGATTTCAGCCCAATGTTGTTTTTTGTATAACGGAATTGTGGACGGAGATTGGGCTGGAGATTGGGCGGCTCTTTTGCTTCTGTCTGTAGTTGAGGACTGCAAGTAGGTGGAGCCATTGTTTGAGCTGTCCATTATTTCCAGTGTGTTTCCCGGAGTTTGGTGGTTTTCAGGCAGTTCTTGTGAGTGAGTGGGTGAGGTTGACCCAGGGGTGGTCTAAATGTTTTGCATGACAGGATCTTGAAAAAAATCAGAGATACTACGGTTAGTGGTGGAGGCTTGCACTTTCCTTTTGGGCATACCTTAGATTCGGCCACTATACCCAGTCTTCGGTAGTGGTACGTAGGAGGGTCAGGATGACTTAGAAAAGGATCGAGGGTGCTGCAGTAGTGCAAAGATCATCAGCCACACACTGTCTTGTATTTGCACTTGATGGAGGTGAGGTCCCTCTTCAGCAATATGCTTAGGTGCCAAGGTACTGGGGTCAGCAGGGATCCCAAAGGACAGGAGACCGTGCTGTCTTTCCCAATGGAGGGGGGGGTTGCGTCAGGACCTTATGAAGAGCCGTACCGTAGCACAGGAGGTGCAAGGAGGGGACCCCCTGGTCCAACAGCACTGTCTCCCTGTGTTTCTCTGACACAGCCTCTAAAATGCCTCTGGAGGAACAGAATCAGGGATAAAAAGAAATGTCTGAAGCGGGGGTTTTATCTTAAACTCTTCTGCTTTGTGACTATTAAGTGTATTGTTAATACTTGGTACCGCTGTCACCCAGCGTTCAGTACCTCTGTAGATCTTTAGAATGCACCTCCTCTTTTATCTCCAACACTGCTTGTAGATCTACAACTCCCAGGACCAGCTAGCACTAAATTGCAGGCCTGACATTGGCTCAGCCGGGCCCAAAGCAAAATGCCCTTTGCAGGCAGGGATCTCAGGCCACTATGGTGTAGCAAAAAAGATGTTAATCCTAGTGCTAGCTGTCCCACGTGGCTACTGATCCCAGTACCACCTCTTTAGGCCCTGCCAGACCTCCTCGCTGCAGCTGCTTCTTTCCACTGCCCATGCCACCACAATCTTCCTTACTGGCTCTGCACCCATCCCAGACTGCATGCTCCCAGTCTTCTTAGGCATGCCTCCCTAGTTCTCCTGACTGTGTGTCAGCCCTCTTGGCTGTTCCTGTTGTTCCTCATGGGGACTTGCCTGGCAGTGTTCTCCTGCTGTCATCTCCTTGCTCCCATGCCTCCTGTCTAGGACACCTCCCTTGGTTGTAGGAAAGTCCCATCCACACCCAAGTTGGTGGCTGGGGGAGCTGCATGCAGAATGTTTTTTACTTTAATGCATAGAATGCATTAAAGGTGGTAATCATCATTGTTTGTTTCTGTCTCCCTCCATACTCCTGAAACACTTCTACATCTGCTTGCAGGGTAAACCTGGGGGTTCGTGACCTGGCACCAGCATGCAGAAAAAACTCATCTTAACAATTAGGAGCTTTGGTTAACACCATCTAGTGCTTAGACTTCTGGTTACAGCTTTCTAAGTGCTCTTTCGCACTGGTGGTAATGCTTACCGCAGTTGATTGCTTTTCAGAGGACGGTATAGTTGCTGAATTCTACTTTACAGCTCAATGCAGGTAGTGTCCTGGTTGGGATTCAAACTGATGACCCTATTGCTGCAAAGAAGCTTGTGTATAGAAATATACATTTAATGATGTATTAATTAAAGGCAGTAGTAAAGTCCACTTTTTCAGTTGTGCCTACAGGTAAGCCTCTTATAAGACTTACCTGTAGATACAGAGAATATCTCCCACCGTTTAAGAGATATTCACATCTGTAGCAGCCAGTGTGCACTGCACTGTGATTGGATGGCACTCTAGAATGTGCCATTCATTCAGAGCTCTGTATGGCGGCTGTGACTCCCATGTGCAGTGCAGCTCAGCCATTAAAAGGGCTGGAGCCTGCAAACCTGGAAGGAAGACCGGGTGAAGATGGAAGACCTGTAAGCGGTTACAACTCACCACTAGAGTGATCTGTTTCACAGGTAAGTCTTTCATAACGTGCCTGTATGTGATGCATACTAGCACATTATAACATTAAAGTGATTCCAAAGCCTAAAGGTTTTTCACCTTAATGCATTCTATGCATTAAGGGGAAAAACTATCTGTGCTTCAAAATCCCCCCCAGCCCCCCCATTATTCTTACCTGAGCCTGATCCAATCCAGCGATGTGCATTAGAGCAGCGGCTGTCGTGATTGTCTCCCTCCTCCCTGGGCAGATTGATATCCAATGACTCCCACTGCTGTCCTACCGCTCTGTGTCAATAAACGCAGACAGAGAAGCTTGGGAGCGGGTGGATGGAGAAGACTGGATCACCTGCGGGGGACCCCAGAAGAAGAGGATCCGGGCTGCTCTGTTCAAAACCATTGCACAGAGCAGGTAAGTATACCGTGTTTGCTGTTTAAAGTTTTAAGCTTTAAAAAAGAAGTTTGTTTTTTTTATTTCAAAATCATACTTACCGAGGTGGAGGCTGCATTGGTCCGATGCTGCATTTGTCCCCCGCCGCCTCTACGAATGAGAACCAATCGCTTGGTTCTCAGAGCTCCCTCGCTGAGAGGCTGAGCCAGGTGCCAGTCCATGGTTGTGGGCGGTGGACTTTATTGTCTCAATCTTTCCCCTGCATGGACCGGCTCTGTGACATCAGCCAACAGCGGTCTTTAGCCCGCTGTCTTCTGAAAACGGGTCATAGGAGTGCAGAATGAACTGCACTCCTGTGATTCACAGGAGAAGTACAGCCAAACAAGCTTTGGCCGTACTTCTCCTTTAATGCCTCTCTAACTTGCAGGTGGACTTTTTTTTTTAATGACTTTACTACCACTAAAACACAGAGCTGCATCCATTTGTGTCTGGAGGTCAGTTTTAACCACTTCAGCCCCGGAAGGATTTCCCCCTTTAGGACCAGAGCCCTTTTTGCGATTCGGCACTGCGTCGCTTTAACTGAAAATTGCGCGGTCATGTGACGTTGTACCCAAACGAAATTTGCGTCCTTTTTTTCCCACAAATAGAGCTTTCTTTGATCACCGCTGCGTCATTTCTGATCGCCGCCATAAACAAAAGAATAGCGACAATTTTACAAAAAAACCCAAATTTCTTACTTTTTGCTAAAATACAAATCCAAAAAAATATATAAAAAAACATTTTTTTTCATCGGTTTTGACCGATTTATATTCTTCCTCGTATTTGTGATAAAAAAAAATCGCAATCGGCGTTTATTGATTGGTTTGCGCAAAAGTGGTCGCGTTTACAGATGATGAGAATTAATTTCTGGGGTTTTTATTTTTTTTTTAATTTTTTACTATTAATGGCGGCGATCTACGATTTTTAGCGGTACTGCGATATTTCAGCGGCCATGTCGGAACATTTTAACACTTTTTTGGGACCATTGGCATTTATACAGCGATCAGTGCTATAAAATGCACTGATTACTGTGTAAATGTCATTGGCAGTGAAGGGGTTAACCTGCAGGGGGCGCTCTAAGGGTTAACTGTGTTCCCTGGGCGTGTTCTTACTGTATGGGGACTGCCCTAACAGGGGAAGGGAAGTGATCACAGTTTCCATGTAGAGGAAGGCTGTGATCACAGCCCTTCCCCCCTCACAGAACGGAGGTCCGTGTTTACTTACACGGACCTCCGTTCTTTCACTCCCGGGGGGGCATCGCGGGTGGCCGGTGGAGATCGAATCCGCCGCACCCGCTCCGGCGGCGCGCACGCTCACTGGGCGCGATCTCGCAGCCGCCGTCATATGACGGCGATTTGCGCAGGAGCGCCACACTGTCGCCATCAATTGCCGATCAGCGGTCGGCAAGCGGTTAAACACAATGAACTATTTAGGTGTTTTATTCTTTAATCTAAGCAGCTAAGATGTGGGGATTCTACAATTCCATATAGGCAGATAACCGCAAATCTGAAAAACGCAATGATTAAAATATAAAACAAGTACGTAAAAAATGTGTCACATCACAAATTGCTTTGGAAAAGTTACAATCTCAAAAGGTTTAACATGAGAACTGTACTGTACATAAGCCAATTCTATAGAAAAGAGGCAGGATTATTATTGTATTATTAGAAACCTAAACTCAGAGCCGCTCCTGCGCTGTCCATCAAAGCAGATCAATAATCTCTCCAAGCATTGCACGGACCCAGCCAAAAGCCAGAGAGGATTGAAGTCCTCGGAAAGAAGTCAAGGTTGTAACACGAGTCTATCATTCTGTGTCACCGACATGAAATTAAGTGTTTGAGGCTCGATTGATGACTGACATTAAACTCAAAGTCTTTGGGCAAGAAGAGCGGCCAACTTTTCAAAACAGTCTTGCTACTTTTTTTTCTTCTCTCTCACCACTGTATTAACTTTTTGGAAGAGAACTTCAGTTTGAAATAAATGACAAAAAATGAAATGGCCAAGGTGGAAGTTGATTGCTTTCCTTCCCCATCCTCCTGGTCCTGCTGTACATCCGGTGATCCTGAACGGTCAGGCCTCCCACAGCCGGTCCAGGGCTCCAGGGGTTAGGAATCCCCGCTCTTCTCCTCTTTCTCTGTGCACTGCTTCCAGGACAGAATAGCTTGATTCTGATTGGTCAGCGCTGTCACAGTAAATCCGTCTGATCTATCCCAGCAGTGGTGCACAGAGAAGAAGGAGAAGAGAGGAGAGTGGGAGCCCTGACAGTTCAGGATCACAGGAGCTATGTAGAGCAGGACCAGGAGGCCGGGGAAGGTGCACATTGTTAGTTCATCTCTACATTTTATCTTCTGTAGAGGTAAAATAACACTTGGGGTTGATAAACTAAAGGCAAATAGACTGTGCACTTTGCAAAGTGCAGTTGAACTCCGCAAGAGCAGTTACTTCAGAGCTTAGTAAATAAGCAGAAGCTCTGATGACTTCCATCATCCAATCAAGTGCAAGCAAAAATGTTGTTTTTTTATTTTCTTGCTTGTGATTGGGTTTTCTTTGTAAAGTGAAGTTTTACCTCATTTACTAAGCTCTGGAGCAACTGCACTTGCAGAGTAAATCAACCCCTTTAAATCTGGTGGAGCTCTGCATAGAAACCAATCAAATTCTAGTTTTTTTTTTGGTCGAAGCTCAATTAAACAAGCTGAAGTTAGGAGTTGATTGGCTACTTTGCACAGCTGCACCAGATTTTGCACTCTCCAGTTTTAGTAAATCAACCCCTTTAACCACTTCAGCCCCGGAAGGATTTCCCACTTTAGGACCAGAGCACTTTTTGCGATTCGCCACTGCGTCGCTTTAACTGACAATTGCGCGGTCGTGCGACGTTGTACCCAAGCGAAATTTGCGTCCTTTTTTTCCCACAAATAGAGCTTTCTTTTGGTGGTATTTTATCCCCTCTGTGTCGTTTCTGATCGCCGCTATAAACAAAAGAAGAGCGACCATTTTGCAAAAAAACCCCAAATTTCTTACTTTTTGATAAAATACAAATCAAAAAAAAAATATAAAAAAAACATCTTTTTCCATCAGTTTTGGCCGATTTATATTATTCCTCATATTTTTGGTAAAAAAAATCACAATTGGCGTTTATTGATTGGTTTGCGCAAAAGTTGCCGCGTTTACGGATGATAAGAATTCATTTCTGGGGTTTTTATTTTTTTTATGTTTTACTAGTATTGGCGGCGATCTGCGATTTTTAGTGGTACTGCGATATTGCAGCGGACATGTCGGACCATTTTGGCACTTTTTTGGGACCATTGGCATTTATACAGCGATCAGTGCTATAAAAATGCACTGATTACTGTGTAAATGTCATTGGCAGTGAAGGGGTTAACCTGCAGGGGGCGCTCTAAGGGTCAACTGTGTTACCTGTGCGTGTTCTAACTGTGGGGGGACTGCCCTGGCTGGGGAAAGGGGATGATCACGGCTTCCATATACAGGAAGCCTGTGATTATCGCCCTTCTCCCTTCAACTGAACGGAGATCCGTGTTTACATACACGGACCTCCGTTCTTTCAGTGCGGGGGGCCATCGCGGGTAGCCGGCGGCAATCGAGTCCGCCCTACCCGCTCCCTGGCTCCCCCCGAACAAAGTGAGCGTGCGAGCGTGCCTCCGGCGGCGCACGCGCGCTCACAATGCTAGTTATCGCGGCCGCCGTCCTGTGACGGTGGTTTGCGATAACGAGCCACCTTGCCGCCGTCACGCTGCGGCGGGCGGTCGGCAAGTGGTTAAGGTAACTATTGAAAATTAAAGATAGAAGCTGATTGGTTCCCACGCACAGCTGCTCCCAATTCCAGCTGTTCCGATTGTGATAAATTCCCTCAGTGTATCACCAAAGCCTTGATATCTTTCAGGCTGGGTTCACACCTATGCGAATTGAATGCAGCTTACACCGCATCCAATTCGCAGGACACTTGAAAACATGTTTTCAATGTGTCCGGTTCACACATGTGCCCCGGCTGTGCTATGATTCGTCGCCACCATTACTAGTATAAAAACAAAACAATTCCAGTATATATCCCATGTGTAGACATTATAACTTTCACACAAACTAATTAATATATGCTTATTGGGATTTTTTTTTGTAAAAATATGTAGCAGAATACATTTAGACCTAAACTTTATGAAGAAATGTTTTTATTGGATATGTTTTATAAAGGAAAGGGGGAGTGGGGAAATTTGGGACTTTAAATGAAGCCATGACATAGGGTCATGCGCTTCCATCCCTGTTACTTGATAAAGTAAGGATATGTTTTATAGTAGAAAGTAAACAATATTGTTTTTTTTCAAAATCTTTTTTTTTCGTTTATAGCTCAATAAATAAAAAACCCAGGGGTGATCAAATACCACCAAAAAAAGCCCTATTTGTGTAAAAAAAATGTTATAAATTTAATTTCGGTACAGCATTGCATTACAGCGCAATCTCCAGTTAAAGTAACGCAGTGCCAAAAAGCAAAAAAATGATCTGACCATGAAGGTGGTAAAATTTTCCTGAGGTCAAGTGGTTAAAGAAGAACTAAAGGCAAAACCTTTTTCATTCTGGATAGAGTAAGGGAAGATAATAACCCCTGCCAGTTTTTTTGCTATCAGTGTCCTATTTGTGAAATTACCGTATATACTCGAGTATAAGCCGTCTTGAATATAAGCCGAGGCATCTAATTTTACCACAAAAAACTGGGAAAAGTTATTGACCCGAGTATAAGCCTAGGGTGGGAAATGCAGCAGCCAGAACACAGGAATTGTAGCCAGAACACAGGGACAGGGAGCCAGAACTCAGGGATTGTAGCCAGGACACAGAGACTGTAGCCAGAACACAGGGATAGGGAGCCAGAACACAGGGACAGGGAGCTAGAACTCAGGGATTGTAGCCAGGGCACAGAGACTGTAGCCAGAACACAGGTACTGTAGCCAGGACACATGGATTTTATCCAGGACACAGAGACTGTAGCCAGAACACAGGTATTGTAGCCAGGACACAGGGATTTTATCCAGGACACAGGGATTTTATCCAGGACACAGACTGTAGCCAGAACACAGGTATTGTAGCCAGGACACAGGGATTTTAGCCAGGACACAGACTGTAGCCAGAACACATAAGGGATGAGTAAGGTAGATGCACATTAAACAGAGCTGTGCTGCTTCTAAGAGCCGTTCTATGCTTGTAACTGTGACTAATCACATTGGAATGTAAAGAATGCTGAGAGAGAGCTGCAAATCTTCACTGAGATCAGGAGGTGGGCGGGACTGAACAGCTAACATCAGCTTGTCCCACCCACCTCCCAACATCAAGATGAAAATCTGACACCTCTCTCAGCATTCTCTACATTCCAATGTGATTAGTCACAGTTACAAGCATAGAACGGCTCTTAGAAGCAGCCCGGCACTGTTTAATGTGAATCTACTCATCACCCACAGACACTGATTCGAGTATAAGCCGAGGGGGGTCTTTTTCAGCACAAAAAATGTGCTGAAAAACTTGGCTTATACTCGAGTATATACGGTAGTTTTCATTTTCAGCCCTATGCCCAAAATGGGAGGCGAGGGAACCCCTGGTTGTCACCAGGGACAGCAGAACTACAGTCCCTATTGAAAGATTTTCCTCAATTCCTGTTTCCAATCCCCAAAATCTGGGATTTTCTTTCACTTTCACTCTCAATGTTAATGGTCACCAGGACAAATAGAGAAGATGAATCTTCCTTTCGGGGGCACAGACAGAAATAAAAACCTGGCAGGTCTTCTAATCCCTCTCCACTTTGTCCAAAACTAAAAAAAGAAAAAAGTTTTGAGTTTAGCTCTACTTTACCGCGATCATAGTTACACCTCCCCAGCTGTGCTAACTTGTACTTTGCTAGTAGTAAAACATTGCTTAGACACATCTCTGGCTCTCCTGGTTCTAGACATAGCTGGGTTTAGGTAAAGCTATTAATTGACTTGCTTAGTACAGCCAGACAGTTTGTGAATTTTAATGCACATAGTTCCTGGGTTATGACATATACACAAGATATAGTTACACTACTACACAAACGTTTGTGGTCACCTAACCATCACATTTATGAGCTTGTTGGATATCCAATTCCAAAACCATGAGCATTATTGGGAGTTAGACACTCCCTTACTCTATCTAAAATGAAGAAAAAGTTTTGCCTTGAGTTGTACTTTAATCAAAGTTTAAAATACTACAATAAATATAAGGACATTTCTGGGAATGCCACATTCCATGCAACAAGGTGTTGCATTTCAAACGCAATCTATGAGCAGACTTCTGGGAAAAACACTGGGCCAATTACAGGAGCCTCCAAGCGAGATAATGTTGATGTGGTTGCTAGAGGGAACATCATACATTTCTGGATAATATAGAGATGGAACTGGCAGCAGACTGAAATGGAAGGATTATTATAATGTTACTAAATGTCAGATATCTTGTGTGACATTTATATGTTTTGATATCAATTTTTAATAAAAAAAAGTGAGTTTTGCTCCAGTTTTGGGATTTTGCAGTTACATATAGATACATAGGGGTTGATTTATTAAAGCTGGAGAGTGCAAAAACCGGTGCAGCTGTGCATGTTACAGTGCGTTCTCTCTTCTAATAAATAACAATTTCACATAAATGCAATATAGTGCAATACTTATTGTATACTATAATAAAATTATAAATGAGATAAATAATATATACTGTGATAAAATTATTGTACTGTAAAATTGAAAATATAAGTCCACGAATAAGTGCTGTGCTCTGTGCCAAAACAATTTCTTTAGTGAAAGTCCAAAAAATTGCAAAGTGACTGAGTGCTGCTTCAGTTTCAGGCTATTTTTGCTTGAAGTAGTTCTTTGTACTTTAAAGTGCTCGTGCTACATTCACAGTGCTGGGTGATGATAAAAAATAATAACTCAGGGTATGGTGCCCTGCTTACCAGAATCCTTTGACTCTCACACCATACGGTGTAGAGAAGTCAGAAATCGCTTTAGGTCTACAATCCGACCTATGGATGTGGTTATCCTCTCCTTTGCCTCGCTCCTTGTTAGTTAAGATCATGTGCGCATCATGGTTTCTTTGGGTCCTATTCCTCACTTCCACGCTTCCTTCGAGTC
>BLSH010024038.1:3857319-3870741 GCA_018402905.1 Glandirana rugosa
TTAAGGCTTAACGGCTTAAGCGCTTTAAGGAAAAAAGTTTAAAGGCTAAAGACTTAAAAGGCTTAAAGGTTTTTTTATTTTTTGATTACCTTGCTTTTGTTTGTTGAAAAAACCGGCACGGGTTCAGATCTATTATGACGGGAAGACTCGGAATAAGTGTGGGAACTACATAAATTGGTGAACGGCTGGCGGCTAGCCGTAGACTGCCGTCGTTTCACCGTGCAAGGGCGTTTAGCGGCAGTATGCTACCACCGACGCCCTTGCTCAAATCACTCGCGCGCGCGCGGCGGCCTCAGGTCACCCCCGGTCCCTCGCCCACGCCGCGGAGGTCCGTGTTTACATACACGGACCTCCGCTCACTCGCTCCGGGGGGGCCATCGCGGGTAGCCGGCGGCAATCGAAGCCGCCGCACCCGCTCCCTGGCCCCCACTGGACTCCGGCGGCGCGCGCGCGCTCACTAAACTCGTTCCCGCAGCCACCATCGTATGACGGCGATTTGCGGGAACGTGCCACTTTGCTGCCGTCAGATGCCGATCGGCGGTCGGCAAGTGGTTAAATACATCAAGGGTGTGAATAAGGCTCAGAAGGGCAGTATTATCTAGACTTGGGCACGGCCAAAAAAGTTGTTTGTTTTCGTTCCATTAGTTTTTTATTTTTTTGGAAATTCGGAAAATTCAGAAATCGGAAATTTGAAAAAAGGAATTTCGCGAATTCGGCAATTCGGAATTCGAAAATGCTGAAATTTGAAAATTCTGAAGTTCGGAAATTCAGAAGTAAAAATATCGAAAATTTGGTAATTCGGAAATTCGAAAATCAGAAATTCGAAAATAAGAAAGAACATTTGAAATAATAGCTAAATAATAAATAAATTAAATTATAGGTATTTGGATGTCCTTTCAAATTTGGCTGTTAGTGAACTTAAATCTGAAATTTATCACTAACAGCCAAATTTTCACAGAAATGCCAATACCTATAATTTAATAGTTATTTAAGTAGTTAAGTATAGTGAACTTATTATCAGTTAGTTATTATTTCCGATTTTCACATTTTCAAATTTCAAATTTTTGAATTTCGTATTTTCGGTTTTTCCTATTGCCGAATTACCACAATTTGGATTTTCGGATTACAGAATTTTCAAAATTGGAAAAATGGAAATTTGGAAATTCGGATTTGTCGGAATTGCAGAATTTCTAAAAATTTGTTAAAAAACAAATTCAGAATGAAACAAGTTGCACATGCCTAGTATTTTCAATATGAAGCCAAAATCAAGAACATGGTGACATAACCTCAAACTAGCATGAGAAAAGTTAAAAACTAATCTTAGAAAACCTAACAACGCAAATGTTAAATATACAGTCCTTGGTATTAATTTAGTCAATTGTGGATAGACTCTCTATCGACATGTTTGATGAAATCTCCCTAAATGAGGGAATTCCCAATGGATTGCTCTGGTTTCAACTCTAAAATATTGGACTTCCCTAAGTTCCAGTTTCAGTAACAATGGGGACAATATTGGGGGTCAAAGATAGCAATAAAAAACGTTTGCATTTTGTAATTGCCGTATACTACACAGGGAGGTTTATTTATGGTTAAGAAATAAAAAACAGTTGCGCTAAGGTGCATAAAAATTTGAACATAAACAACCAAATAAATGTGTAAATAAAAGTGCATATATATAGATCACGAGCCGTATGGCTTAAAGTGTCCAAATAATGTGAGATGAGCAAAACAGTTCTTGTTAGGGGATAATCAAATATTCAGTCTAACACCCCTATGGTGAGAGCAATCTGAGCCTTATCCACCAATTGGGATTCACTAGAAGTAAGTAAACCACCACCAAAACCACGCACACCTTGAAGTGTTTAGGCGCGGGGGAAGGTACCCTTACCAGAGATCCAGGACTCACTATCTCTAGCAAGTCATACAGGCTAGCAGATAAAACCCTCTGTGAGGTATGTATGCAGGCTTCTCCCTTCTCCGAATGGACCGGCAGAATGGTACCAACCACAATCTTCAAACCTGGCTACCAATTCCACAAACTCCACTGCCTGAAGTCCGTTGAAGGGAAGCTGGCGACATTCAAAGCGGTTTTGTCTAATCTCTCCATAGTGCCAGGGCCTACTGACCCTTATTTATGGTTAAAGTAGAACTAAAAAAGCTAAACTTTTAGAGCAAGGGAGGGTTATAACCGCTGTCAGATTTTATTTTGCCATATCTCTGCAAATTAAAGGATTTTTGGGAACCCCCAGCTCACCATAATTAGTGTCCCCATTGGAAGATTTCCCATCTATTACTTTTCTGGAGACAACCCAAAATTGGGGTTTTCCTTCTACTTTCTCTTTCAATGATAATGGTAAACAGGACAAATAGAGCAGTTGAATCTCCTTAATGGGGGCACAGACTGCAATAAAAACTGACAGGGGCTCTACTCCCTCTCCACTCTAGAAAACAGGAGAGGGGCGCGTAATGGGACTTTGTATGAAGTATGGCCTGGTAAAGCCGCTTCCATCCTAATACATAACTAAAAACATTGCCAAAAAAGGCAATTGAGGATATTTTGGGACTTTATATGAAACACATGATGAGTACAGATAAACTGATGGAGAGTAAAGAGATTTATTGAGAGATAAAACACTGTAGTACAGGCATATAGTTAGTAATCAATAGATTCGTTGTGAATAGTAGACAGGCATGCTAACCAAGTGCATACACTATACAATCTATACATCAACCATTAGAAAGTAATAAAAGTAGTAGTAATAAGTGTCAGTAAACATTGCATTCTCAAAAAATCTGCCCCCATCATCAGTGTCTATAAAGGTAAATAATACATGGCCATGGGTTTAGAAAAGTCTGCATGATCTGTAACCAAAGTTTAACCCCGTGGGGGGTAGACAAAATTCCATATGTAGTCTGAAGAACACATGAAAGGTACATTCACAGTAGTTGGAAGCTCTACGCGTTTTGTGGCGTTTGTGCCACTCATCAGGAGAAATAATGTGATGTAACTGTAATAAAGAGTTTGGGTTTAGATATTTTCCCTTAGACAATGTAACAACCATAGAAGACATGAAAGAGGGGGGGCTTTTTTACAAAAACCTATCCAACCATATAACATGTACAGTCCCTGACAAAAGTCTGGTCGCTTATCTATTTTGTAGAAACACCTGCTATTAGCCTGACTTTTAATTAATCAATTGGTGTTAGAAATAGCTCATATGAAAAGCTAAAACCCTCCCAAATGATGTTTAATGCACTGAGATAAATTAGTTTTAGTGAAAAAAGATTTATCATTTAATCAAGACAGAAAGGTCAAATTTTGGCAAGACAAAAGTTTTGTCGCCTATACAGAAATTGAACAAATTTACTGCAAATACAAAAATATGTCAGCAAATTAAGTAGTGGTGCTGTGAGATCCAAATTTAATATCTTGTATGACTTCCATGAGCTTGAAGGACTGCATCCATGTGGTTTGGCAAGGATTCATACAATTTATAGATGAAGTCATCGGGAATAGCAAAGAAAGCAGTCTTGCATGCCTCCCAGAGTTCATCAATATTCTTTGGTTTCGTCTTCCATGCTTCCTCTTTCATCCTACCCCACATATGCTCAATGATGTTCATGTCTGGTGACTGGGCTGGCAAATCCTGGAGCATCTTGATCTTCTTCGCCTTGAGGAACTTTGATGTGGAGATGGAAGTATGCAATGGAGCACCATCCTGCTGCAGAATTTGGCCTCTTTTGTGGTTGGGAATATAAGAGGTAGCTAAGATTTCTTGGTATTTTAGACTATTAATGTTGCCTTCCACCCTGCAGATCTCTCTCACACCCCCATACTGGATGTAACCCCCAGACCATGATTTTTCCGCCACCAAACTTCACTGTTTTCTGGGTGAATCTCGGATCCATGCAGGCTCCAGTAGGTCTCCTGCAATATTTGCGGTGACTGTGGTGTAATTCAACAGAAGATTCATCTGAAAAATCCACCTTCTGCCACTTTTCCAGCGTCCATCCTTTTAGCAGACTGTGGGCCTTGGCAAAGGCCACACGGTTTTTCAATTTTCTTTTGTTTAGTGCTGGCTTCTGGGCACTGATTCGACCATGGAGGCCATTTTGAGACAGAATCCGACAAACTGTTCTGGTTGACACAGGGACTTCATGTGACCAGGTCTCGTGGAGCTCTGCTGCAGTGGAATATGGGCTGGCTTTGGATTTTTGAGCCAACAAACGGTCCTCTCGAGCAGTTGTCTTGCGGGGTCTGCCTGACCTGGGCTTGTCAAAAACTTCTCTAGTCTCTTCAAATCTTTTTTTTATCCTCTGTACTTGACGCTGAGACACATTGAAGGTGTCTGCCACATCAGCAGTGGATCTGGTCTTCAGCCTCTTGATAATCAAAACTTTAGTCTCAGGGTGAATCTTAGGCATGTTTGCAGAGGTCTAGTTGCAGTTGATGTGAAGGTCTAGTGTACTGGGGTTCTTTTTATACACACCTGAGACCTAATTGATCCATTATTAGTCACAGGTGAAGCTCATATGACAAGGCGACAACACTTATGTCTTTGCAAAAATTGACTCAATGGGCTTTACCAAGCTGTGAATATTAGAATACTTTTTGACAGTTTGGTTTTGCACTGAAACATTATTACAAAAGCTATTGGGATTAAAATGAGCCATTTCTTGTAAAAAAATCTTGATTAGAAATATATTTCAGCGGCACTTCAGGTCAATTTGTACACAAGCGACAAGACTTTTGTCAGGGACTGTATTAGTCGCAACTCACACTGAACGTGCACTGGCGGTGAGTGCCGGAGCAAATGGGTCCCTCAAGGGCATCATGACCGGGAGCTGAGGGAGGGAAGAACCAGCGGCCTCCCAGGCAGACATGGACATCACAGAGAGGGGTGCGTCTGTGGATAATTGGAATGCACTGGTGATAATTGTGTGATGTGAGTGGTTGACTAAGAGCAGTGATGAAAAGAAAGTATGAATGTGAATGCCAGTGTAAAGGGAAACCGAGAATAGATGGAGGAAGGAAGTGAAAAATAGCAATCAGGAAAATGTCAGAAACCAAGGTAAGGAATGAAGGCCATGGATATCGGAAAGAGAGAGGGGAGTGGAGAACATATGTGAAGAGTGTGAGGAAGTTACCAACAGGGAGAGAGGTGGTTACCTGACAAGGCACTGACATCCGTGTGTAATGGTGGTGTGTAAAAAGCGAGACGGCAACCCATCTGAGCGTTCGTGTCCGCCGGGGGCGGCGTCTGATATAGGCGCCGCCGCCGGGCCACACCACCCCAACGTCACACACACACGGGAGTGAGGAAAGAGGGGGGAGGTGCCGGAAAAGCACGAAACATCGTTCGGCCACCGGCAAACAAACCCCCCAACAGGCACGCCTGCGAGCATGGATACCCCTGTCGGCGCCGGCAGCATCGGAGAGACGCCGCACGTCCAGTGGGGTGACGTGACATCGACGCACAGTGAGGAAACCCCACTTCGTGAGAGGCGGAGGGGGGAGGGCCACAGTGCGCGTCGCAGCTCCCGAACCACGTGACCAACAGGCCGCCCTATGAGCCGCGGCAGTCCACCACCAGGCTCGCAAAGAGAGTGCGAACATGGTAGATTGATTGTCAAGGGAAAACATCAAAACAGGATATAGATCGTACCAATAAAACAATGTGTATACAACTGAAGAACATGGGCATGGATCGTATAGCAAGCAGACATGTAAAAGAGCAAAATAATAATGTCATCATGTGTTTCCATCCCTTTTGTACATTAGAAAACAGGAGAGGGGCGCGTAATGGGACTTTGTATGAAGTATGGCCTGGTAAAGCCGCTTCCATCCCTAATTCATAACTAAAAACATTGCCAAAAAAGGCAATTGAGGAAATTTTGGGACTTTATATGAAACACATGATGAGTACAGATAAACTGATGGAGAGTAAAGAGATTTATTGAGAGATAAAACACTGTAGTACAGGCATATAGTTAGTAATCAATAGATTCGTTTTGAATAGTAGACAGGCATGCTAACCAAGTGCATACACTATACAATCTATACATCAACCATTAGAAAGTAATAAAAGTAGTAGTAATAAGTGTCAGTAAACATTGCATTCTCAAAAAATCTGCCCCCATCATCAGTGTCTATAAAGGTAAATAATACATAGCCATGGGTTTATAAAAGTCTGCATGATCTGTAACCAAAGTTTAACCCCGTGGAGGGTAGACAAAATTCCATCTGTAGTCTGAAGAACACATGAAAGGTACATTCACAGTAGTTGGAAGCTCTACGCGTTTCGTGGCATTTGTGCCACTCATCAGGAGAAATAATGTGATGTAACTGTAATAAAGAGTTTGGGTTTAGATATTTTCCCTTAGACAATGTAACAACCATAGAAGACATAAAAGAGGGGGGGCTTTTTTACAAAAACCTATCCAACCATATAACATGTATTAGTCGCAACTCACACTGAACGTGCACTGGCGGTGAGTGCCGGAGCAAATGGGGCCCTCAAGGGCATCATGACCGGGAGCTGAGGGAGGGAAGAACCAGCCGCGACCGCCAACACCATCGGCCCCCCAGGCAGACACGGACATCACAGAGAGGGGTGCGTCTGTGGATAATTGGAATGCACTGGTGATAATTGTGTGACGCCAGTGCACGTTCAGTGTGAGTTGCGACTAATACATGTTATATCGTTGGATAGGTTTTTGTAAAAAAGCCCCCCCTCTTTTATGTCTTCTATGGTTGTTACATTGTCTAAGGGAAAATATCTAAACCCAAACTCTTTATTACAGTTACATCACATTATTGCTCCTGATGAGTGGCACAAACGCCACGAAACGCGTAGAGCTTCCAACTACTGTGAATGTACCTTTCATGTGTTCTTCAGACTACAGATGGAATTTTGTCTAGCCCCCACGGGGTTAAACTTTGGTTACAGATCATGCAGACTTTTATAAACCCATGGCTATGTATTATTTACCTTTATAGACACTGATGATGGGGGCAGATTTTTTGAGAAAGCAATGTTTACTGACACTTATTACTACTACTTTTATTACTTTCTAATGGTTGATGTATAGATTGTATAGTGTATGCACTTGGTTAGCATGCCTGTCTACTATTCACAACAAATCTATTGATTACTAACTATATGCCTGTACTACAGTGTTTTATCTCTCAATAAATCTCTTTACTCTCCATCAGTTTATCTGTACTCATCATGTGTTTCATATAAAGTCCCAAAATGTCCTCAATTGCCTTTTTTGGCAATGTATTTAGTTCCCTCTCCACTCTGTCCAAAACTAAAAAAAAAAAAGTTTTGCCTTTAGTTATCCGTTATCCTTTAAGTCACAAGTTTCCTGCTTCAGAGCTAAGAGTTTATAGTGCTATATACAATTTCTATTTGAAGAGATTTATGCTTTTATTCTTCTGATGCACAAAGCAAAAATCCAAACAAATGACAAAACATAGTTTACAAGGTCACGGTAGGAATCTTCCCTCTGTGTGTTTCTATAAACACTGAGAAATGCAGAGAAGATTGAGAGTGAAAGGTTCAGATGTGTTTCCATAAACACCGAGAAATAAGGAGAAGGTTGATCAAGGCCAATATTAACATTGAAATATTAAATAACAAATCTGCAAGTCTATGCAGCGATGCATGTATAATTAATGCCAAGGGTTACTCTGAAGGTCACCATTTCCAAAGGTGAAATAGGGGCGCTGGAGTGTGCATCTGCCAGAGACGTGAAATGCTTTCTGCCACCATTAACATTTTCTTTTCTGGAATCTTACATGACATATAAATGAAACCTTTCATCATCTAATCACCTGCAAAAAAATTTTTTTGGTCTTTGTTGTAACCTCGTGAGTTTATCAACACATTTTATTCTCTGTATTGCTTTATATTTTTTGAATACTAGTGGGTTTGCAGGTATGCGTATTAAAGGAGAATATGACTAAATATAGAGGTGGTGAGGAAATGGTAGTGATTGATCCCCACCTCAGTAAAAAATTATATATACTTCAGCGCCAATGGATATAAATCAATAAACAATAGTATAAATCAGCTGCAGTGTTAAAACTTGGCGGTATAGCAATACAATAAAATATGAAAGGATTCCACGCGCTAAAAACAATAACTAAATTTATAGCATTATGATAGAGTCCATATACAGGGTGGACCATTTATATGGATACACCTTAATAAAATGGGAATGGTTGGTGATATTAACTTCTTGTTTGTGACACATTAGTATATGTGCGGGGGAAACTTTTCAAGATGGGTGGTGACCATGGCGGCCATTTTGAAGTCGGCCATTTTGAATCCAACTTTTGTTTTTTCAATAGGAAGAGGGTCATGTGACACATCAAACTTATTGGGAATTTCACAAGAAAAACAATGGTGTGCTTGGTTTTAACGTAACTTTATTCTTTCATGAGTTATTTACAAGTTTCTGACCACTTATAAAATGTGTTCAATTTGCTGCCCATTGTGTTGGATTGTCAATGCAACCCTCTTCTCCCACTCTTCACACACTGATAGCAACATCGCAGGAGAAATGCTAGCACAGGCTTCCAGTATCAGTAGTTTCAGGTGCTGCACATCTCGTATCTTCACAGCATATGTTTTTTTTTCTGGTTTTTATGGTCAGTAAAAACCAATACTGGGTGAGCTGCTCCTTCCAGGAGGTACCGCCATTCCTCCAAAGCCGACTTGATGGCCAGCAATTCCCTATCACCGACATCATAGTTCTAGCAAGATGGTGCACCACCACATTATGGGTGTCAGGTCCGAGCATTCCTAGATGAACAGTTTCCTGGAAAGTGGATTGGTCGTTATGGGCCAGTTGAATGGCCCCCAAGGTCTCCCGATCTGACCCCCTTAGACTCTTATCTTTGGGGTCATCTGAAGGCAATTGTCTATGCTGTGAAGATACGAGATGTGCAGCAGCTGAAACTACGGATACTGGAAGCCTGTGCTAGCATTTCTCTTGCGGTGTTGCTATCAGTGTGTGAAGAGTGGGAGAAGAGGGTTGCATTGACAATCCAACACAATGGGCAGAAAATTGAACGCATTTTATAAGTGGTCAGAAACTTGTAAATAACTCATGAAAGAATAAAGTTACGTTAAAACCAAGCACACCATTGTTTTTCTTGTGAAATTCCCAATAAGTTTGATGTGTCACATGACCCTCTTCCTATTGAAAAAACAAAAGTTGGATTCAAAATGGCCGACTTCAAAATGGCCGCCATGGTCACCACCCATCTTGAAAAGTTTCCCCCCTCACATATACTAATGTGCCACAAACAGGAAGTTAATATCACCAACCATTCCCATTTTATTAAGGTGTATCCATATAAATGGCCCACCCTGTATACAGTCCCAGATAGAGTTGGATAAGGTGTTAAGTGCCTATATATTAAGCATAGAAAGTGCCGTAGACGTGCTCAGACTGGGTGCCCCACATGGATATGGATGTACACTCACCCGTGGTAGTTGACCCACTATCTCTAGTGTGGTCAAACATGTTTGTGGGGTGACCCCTGCTTATTTCTGTAGGCTTCCGGCTATTGGATAAGGATCCCCTCATCATCTTAATAAGTGTAAAAGAATAGAAAGAACTCATTGCGCAATACCGTAAATCACACGTGTTTATTTCTGTTAAAACATTTAAAAGTACTCACATTGTAAGGTGCCTAATCATCCTGGCACCCGGCATATGAGACTGATGATTTTTAAGGGAAATCGGCCCACAAACTGACTCAGGGATTCGCGCCAAGCTGGTCCTGCAGACGGTTGACATTATACAGGGCCGATTTCCCTTAAAAATCATCTGCCTCACAGGCCGGGTGCCAGAATGATTAGGCACCTTACAATGTGAGTACTTTTAAATGTTTTAACAGAAATAAACACACATTATTTCCGGTATTGCGCAATGAGGTCTTTCTATTCTTTTACATTTATCATGATGATGAGGGGATCCTAATCCAAGAGCCGGAAGCCTACAGAAATCAGCAGGGGTCACCCCACAAACGCGTTTGACTGCACTAGAGATATAGGGTCATCTACCAGGGGTGAGTGTACATCCATGTGGGGCACCCAGTCTGAGCACATCTACGCCACTTTCTATGCTTAATATATAGGCACTGAACACCTTATCCACCTCTATCTGGGACTGTATATATGGACTATGTTATCATAATGCTATAAATTTAGTTATTGGTTTTTCTTATGTAATTAGCGTGGTGGAATCCTTTCATATTTTATTGATCGCCACCTACCAAAATAATTAGTCTCTTCCTCCTGGCTCTGATCAATGTTCACCTTTTTTTCTTTCTGTGTTCTGTAGTCAAATGAAAATTTAAATTTAAATAATTGGTCATGTTACTGTATCATCTTCAACATTTAAAGTGGTTGTAAAGCCACTATGATATGATCATACAATCCCCTGTGTTAAATGAGGATATGTGCCGCACTGCATGTGTTTAACCACTTCAGCCCGGAAGGATTTCCAGCTTTAGGACCGGAGCCCTTTTTGCGATTCGGCACTGCGTCGCTTTAACTGAAAATTGCGTGGTCGTGCGACGTTGTACCCAAATGAAATTTGCGTCCTTTTTTCCCCACAAATAGAGCTTTCTTTTGGTGGTATTTGATCACCGCTGCGTCATTTCTGATCGCCACTATAAACAAAAGAAGAGCGAAAAATTTGCAAAAAAATCCCAAATTCTTACTTTTTGCTAAACTACAAATCCAAAAAAAAAAATATAAAAAAACATTTTTTTTTCATTGGTTTTGGCCGATTTATATTCTTCCTCATATTTGTGATAAAAAAAATCGCAATCGGCGTTTGCGCAAAAGTGGTCGCGTTTACGGATGATGAGAATTCATTTCTGGGGTTTTTATTTTTTTTTTTATTTTTTCCTAGTAATGGCGGTGATCTGCGATTTTTAGCGGTACTGGGATATTTTAGCGGACATGTCGGACTATTTTGAAACTTTTTTGGGACCATTGGCCTTTATACAGCGATCAGCGCTATAAAAATGCACTGATTACTGTGTAAATGCCATTGGCAGTGAAGGGGTTAACCTGCAGGGGGCGCTCTAAGGGTTAACTATGTTCCCTGGGCGTGTTCCAACTGTGTGGGGACTGCCCTAGCCCTAGCTGGGGAAGGGAAGTGGTCACAGCCTCCATGTACAGGAAGGCTGTGATCACAGCCCTTCCCCCCTCACAGAACGGAGGTCCGTGTTTACTTACACGGACCTACGTTCTTTCACTCCGGGGGGGGCATCGCGGGTGGCCGGCGGAGATCGACTCCGTCGCACCTGCTCCCTGGCCCTCCCTGAACACAGGCTCACTAGGCGCGATCTCGCAGCCGCCGTCATATGACGGTGATTTGCGCTAAGCAGCCACTCTGTCACCGTCAAATACCGATCAGCGGTCGGCAAGCAGTTAAGAAAAAATATGCAACGCGGCGCTTACATGACTGCTTGCCACTCTCCTCTGCTGGGCTGATATGTAGATATCGGCATTTATTTTTTATAAAATACATGCAGTTCAATACATATCCTTATTTAACACAGGGGATTGTATGATCAAAACATAGTTTTATAATAGCAGAAAGGGAAGGGGCGTGGAACAGAGCGGCACTAGTACGAACTAACAGGCAGTGAGGGAAGGGGAGAGGAGGTCAGAGGAGGACAGAGGAGAGCTGGGGATGATGAAATCACATAAACTGAACACTGTGTCAGGGCTCAGCAGCCAAGATAAACCAATTTACAGAGGGGAGGGCAGAACTAGGCAGGATCAGCCAGGTATTTAATATGATACAGGGGGCCAAATTACACAGCACAAGCATTCTGCTGTTATTTATGCTTTAAGGAAACAGGATCTGTTTTTTTTTTTTTTTTAGGGTAACAAACACTTTAATTTAGAGCAATCAGACCATGGGCAAGGATTACAGTGGCAAATCCATAAAGTGAGGCCTGTGTCTTCCACTGATGGACTATATCCATGAGCAGGCATGGGGGAGCCTTTTGCTTCTCTTTTGATAGGAGAAACATTCCACATGGTCATTACAGGTTACAGAGCTGTGGTCTGCACATCCTGTCCAGTCACAACCACTGTTCACCTGCTTACATTATACAGATCCTGGTTCACATGCTCTCCAGTTACAAATTTTAACTGCAGAGAGTCTCCTGTGGACTCTACATCCAGGACATCCAGGAAATCCAGTATGGCAGCTAGCAAAAGGGGGTTCATTCATCCAGTGGCGGCTCGTGAAGTCTTAGGATGGGGGGTGCCAGGCCCCGCCCTTCCTTTTTGACGCTCCTAATTCTAATAAGCCCCACCCCTTATAGAATCCACCCACTCTGTCTCCTGTATTCTACATATTGTGTCAGGAGTACACAGCTCAGCATCACAGGGCACAGTATACAGCTGAGCATCACAGAACACAGTATACAGCTCAGCATCACACGACACAGTATACAGCTCAGCATCACAGGACACAGTATACAGCTCAGCATCACAGGTCACAGTATACAGCTCAGCATCACAGGACACAATATGCAGCTCTGCATTACAGGACACAGTATACAGCTCAGCATTACAGGACACAGTATACAGCTCAGCATCATAGGGCACAGTATACAGCTCAGCATCACAGGACATAGTATACAGCTCAGCATCACAGGACACAATATGCAGCTCAGCATCACAGGACACAGTATACAGCTCGGCATTACAGGACACAGTATACAGCTCAACATCACAGGACACAGTATACAGCTCAGCATCAAAGGACACAGTATACAGCCCCAGCATCACAGGGCACAGTATACAGCTCAGCATCACAGGGCACAGTATACAGCTCAGCATCACAGGACACAGTATACAGCTCAGCATCACAGGTGGGGTAAATTGCAGCCAATATCACAGGTAGGATAAATTGCAGCCAGTATCACAGGTGCGGATAAATTGCAGCCAATATCACAGGTGGGGGTAAATTGCAGCCAATATCACAGGTGGGGATAAATTACGGCCAATATCATAGGTGGGGGCACTTAAACAGCCAATGACACTGGTGGGGACACTTTTGCAGCCAATAACACTGGTGGGGGCACTTATTCAGTCAATAACACAGGGGGGGCACTTTTGCAGCCAATAACACAGGTGGGGGCACTTTTGCAGCCAATAATACAGGTGGTGGCACTTATGCAGCCAATATCACAGGTGGGGGCACTCATGCAGCCAGTGACACAGGTGGGGACATTTATGCAGCCAGTGACACAGGTGGGGCACTTATGCAGCCAGTGACACAGGTGGAGGCACTTATGCAGCCAATAACACAGGTGGGGGCACTTATGCAGCCAATAACACAGGTGGGGCATGTATGCAGCCAGTATTACAG
>BLSH010024038.1:3899773-3910262 GCA_018402905.1 Glandirana rugosa
GAAATTTTTATCGGCGATTATTGACTTGTAGACAAGACATGTGTAGACGTTTCAGACACACAGTGAAATTTTTATCGGCGATTATTGACTTGTAGACAAGAAGTGTGTAGACGTTTCACACACACTTTGATGTCGTATCTCTTCTTGTCCATATACCAAAGCGAGACGATCTCAAAGTTTGGTTCAAATGTCTACAAACGTCTTGTCACTATAGTATAGGGACAAGACGTTTGTAGACGTTTGACCCAAATTTTCAGAACAGATGTTCAGTTATTAGCGGCTATTTTTAAAGTGACACACAGACTTTGCAGATGTGTGCAGAACAGATGTTCAGTTATTCCCGGTTTCATTTAAAGTGACACACAAACTTTAAAGATGTTTGCAGAACAGATGTTCAGTTATTCCCGGTTTCATTTAAAGTGACACACAGACTTTAAAGATGTTTGCAGAAAAGAAGTTCAGTTATTCCCGGTTTCATTTAAAGTGACACACAGACTTTAAAGATGTTTGCAGAACAGATGTTCAGTTATTCCCGGTTTCATTTAAAGTGACACACACAGTTTCCAGATGTGTGCAGAACAGTGATATGGGTTCTCTAATTTATACTTTTTTGACACAGTTTGAAGATGATTTTAGAACAGTTATATGGCTTCTACCGTTAATTAATACTTTTCAGACCCAGTTTGAAGATGATCCACATTCACCTCCATTTTTGCTTTTTTTATGTTTTTATTTTTTAAAAAATATTTAAAGTTATTTCCCTGTCCCCATTTCTTTGTAGGGCCCTTGTCCCACCCTTACCCCCATTTTCATTCCTTTTGCAGACCTCTAGGACCTTCCTGGACTTTTTTACAGCAATTTTCAGAACTTTCATTAAAATTACCAGAACCCCGGACCCGAACCCGGACTTTTTTAGAAAAGTCCGGGTTCGGGTCCGGGTCCCGGACACCCCAAAGTTCGGTACGGACCCGAACTTTACAGTCCGGGTTCGCTCAACTCTATTCGTTACCAATCAAAGAATGCGCCTGTCCAAAGACTTGGTTGATATCAGTCCTGGATCAGCAGATATCAAGCCCCTGTTGCTGATGCAACTGATTAAATTAGCTAGGGATCTGGGATCCCTTTAAGACTGCCACTGCTCCTATTCCTCCTGTCCATAATCCAGAACAATATTTTATATTTAGGGCACCACCAACATCCAAGGCCCAATTTTTCAGCACCTAGTTTACCTAGGAGCATGCCATAACAATTTTTCAAATAATTTACAACAGCAGGGCCGGCTCCTGCACCCAACAAGAGTAACTGCGATGGGTTACAGTGTTCTGGCACCGCCAAGACCTAAGGCCCAATTTTTAAGAACCTATTTGACTGGGGCATGTGATCACAATTTTTCAAATAATTTACAACAGCAGGGTCCATTCCTGCACCCAACAAGAGTAACTGCAAGGGGTTACAGTGTTCTGGCACCAACAACACCCAAGGCTCAATTTTTAACCACCTGTTTGACTGGGGCATGTCATCACAATTTTTCAAATAATTTACAGCAGCAGGGCACATTCCTGCACCCAAAAATAGTAAATGCAAGGGGTTACAGTGTTCTGGCACCGCCAATACCCAAGGCCCAATTTTTAAGCACCTGTTTATGGGGCATGTCATCACAATTTTTAAAATAATTTACAACAGCAGGGCCTGCTCCTGCACCCAACAAGAGTAACTGCAAGGGGTTACAGTGTTCTGGCACCGCCAACATCCAAGGCCCAATTTTAAAGCAGCTGTTTGACTGGAGCATGTCATCACAATTTTTCAAATAATTTAGAACTGCAGGCCCGCTCCTGCACCAAACAAGATTAACTGCAAGCGGTTATAGTGTTCTGGCACCGCCAACGCCCAAGGCCCAATTTTTAAGCACCTATTTGTCAGGGGCATGTCATCACAATTTTTAAAGTAATTTACAACAGCAGGGCCTGCTCCTGCACCCAAGAAGATTAACTGCAAGCGGTTACAGTGTTCTGGCACCGCCAACCCCCAAGGCCCAATTTTTAAGCACCTGTTTGACTGGGGCATGTCATCACAATTTTTAAAATATTTTCCAACAGCAGGCGCCGCTCCTACACCCAACAAGATTAACTGCAAGCGGTTATAGTGTTCTGGCACCGCCAACGCCCAAGGCCCAATTTTTAAGCACCTGTTTGACTGGGGCATGTCATCACAATTTTTAAAATATTTTCCAACAGCAGGCGCCGCTCCTACACCCAACAAGATTAAATGCAAGGGGTTACAGTGTTCTGGCACCGCCAACACCCAAGGCCCAATATTTCAGCACCTGTTTGAGGGGGGGCAAGTCATCACAATTATTCAAATAATTTACAACAGCAGGGACTGCTCCTGCACACAACAAGAGTAACTGCAAGGGTTACAGTGTTCTGGCACCACCAACACCCAAGGCCCAATTTTTAAGCACCTGTTTGACTGTGGAATGTCATCACAATTTTTTTAAAAATTTACAACAGCAGAGCCCATTCTTGCACCCAACAAGAGTAACTGCAAGGGGTTTCAGTCTTCTGGCACCGCCACCACCCAAGGCCCAATTTTTCAGCGCCTGTTTGACTGGAGCATGTCATCACAATTTTCAAATAATTTACAACAGCAGGGCCCATTCCTGTGCCCAACAAGAGTAACTGCAAGGGGTTACCGTGTTCTGGCACCGACAACACCCAAGGCCCAATTTTTCAGCACCTGTTTGAATGGGACATGTCATTGCATTTTGTTCAAATAATTTACAACAGCAGGACCCGTTCCTGCACCCAACAAGAGTAACTGCAAGGGGTTACAGTGTTCTGGCACCGCCAACATCCAAGGCACAATTTTTAAGCACCTGTTTGACTGGGGCATGTCATCACAATTTGTCATATAATTTACAACAGCAGGGCTCGCTCCTGCACCCAACAAGAGTAACTGCAAGGGGTTACAGTATTCTGGCACCGCCAACATCCAAGGCCAAATTTTTAAGCACATGTTTGACTGGGGCATGTCATAACAAATTTTCAAATAATTTAGGAAACCGCAGGCCCACTCCTGCACCAAACAAAAGTAACTGCAAGAGTTTACAGTGTTCTGGCACCGCCAACACCCAATGCCCAATTTTTTAGCACCTATTTGTCAGGGGCATGTCATCACAATTTTTAAACTAATTTACAACAGCAGGGCCTGCTCCTACACCCAACAAGAATACATGCAAGAGTTTACAGTATTCTGGCACCGCCAACACCCAATGCCCAATTTTTTAGCACCTATTTGTCAGGGGCATGTCATCACAATTTTTCAAATAATTTACAACAGCAGGCGCCGCTCCTGCACCCAACAAGAATACATGCAAGGGGTTACAGTATTCTGGCACCACCAACACCCAAGGCCCAATTTTTAAGCACCTGTTTGACTGGGGCATCTCATCACAATTTTTCAAATAATTTACAACAGGCGCCGCTCCTGCACCCAACAAGAATAAGTGCAAGTGGTTACAGTGTTCTGGCACCGCCAAGGCCCAATTTTTAAGCAGCTGTTTGACTGGGGAATGTCATCACAATTTTTCAAATAATTTACAACAGCAGGGCCCATTCCTGCACCCAACAAGAGTAACTGCAAGGGGTTACAGTATTCTGGCACCGCCACCACCCAAGGCTCAATTTTTAAGCACCTGTTTGACTGGGGCATGTCATCACAATTTTCAAATAATTTACAACAGCAGGGCCCATTCCTGTGCCCAACAAGAGTAACTGCAAGGGGTTACAGTGTTCTGGCACCGACAACACCCAAGGCCCAATTTTTCAGCACCTGTTGGAATGGGACATGTCATTACATTTTTTTCATATAATTTACAACAGTGGGGCTCGCTCCTGCACCCAACAAGAGTAGCTGCAAGCGGTTACAGTATTCTGGCACCGCCAACATCCATGGCCCAATTTTTAAGCACATATTTGACTGGGGCATGTCATAACAATTTTTCAAATAATTCAGAACCGCAGGCCCGCTTCTGCACCAAACAAAAGTAACTGCAAGGGGTTACAGTGTTCTGGCACCGCCAACACCCAAGGCCCAATTTTTCAGCACCTATTTGTCAGGGGCATGTTAGCACAATTTTTAAACTAATTCACAACAGCAGGGCCTGCTCCTGCACCCAACAAGATTAACTGCAAGCGGTTACAGTGTTCTGGCACCGCCAACGCCCAAGGCCCAATTTTTAAGCACCTGTTTGACTGGGGCATGTCATCACAATTTTTCAAATAATTTACAACAGCAGGCACCGCTCCTGCACCCAACAAGAATAAATGGAAGGGGTTACAGTGTTCTGGCACCGCCAACCCCCAAGGCCCAATTTTTCAGCAGCTGTTTGACTGGGGCATGTCATCACAATTTTTCAAATAATTTACAACAGCAGGACCCATTCCTGCACCCAACAAGAGTAACTGCAAGGGGTTACAGTGTTCTGGCACCGCCAACACCCAAGGCCCAATATTTCAGCAGCTGTTTGACTGGGGCATGTCATTACAATTTTTCAAATAATTTACAACAGCAGGACCCATTCCTGCACCCAACAAGAGTAACTGCAAGGGGTTACAGTGTTCTGGCACCGCCAACACCCAAGGCCCAATATTTCAGCACCTGTTTGACGGGGGCAAGTCATCACAATTATTCAAATAATTTACAACAGCAGGGACTGCTCCTGCACACAAGAGTAACTGCAAGGGTTACAGTGTTCTGGCACCACCAACACCCAAGGCTCAATTTTTAAGCACCTGTTTGACTGTGGAATGTCATCACAATTTTTTAAAAAATTTACAACAGCAGGGCCCATTCTTGCACCCAACAAGAGTAACTGCAAGGGGTTACAGTGTTCTGGCACCGACAACACCCAAGGCCCAATTTTTCAGCACCTGTTTGAATGGGACATGTCATTACATTTTTTTCAAATAATTTACAACAGCAGGACCCGTTCCTGCACCCAACAAGAGTAACTGCAAGGGGTTACAGTGTTCTGGCACTGCCAACATCCAAGGCCCAATTTTTAAGCACCTGTTTGACTGGGGCATATCATCACAATTTTTCATATAATTTACAACAGTGGGGCTCGCTCCTGCACCCAACAAGAGTAGCTGCAAGGGGTTACAGTATTCTGGCACCGCCAACATCCATGGCCCAATTTTTAAGCACATATTTGACTGGGGCATGTCATAACAATTTTTCAAATAATTCAGAACCGCAGGCCCGCTTCTGCACCAAACAAAAGTAACTGCAAGGGGTTACAGTGTTCTGGCATCGCCAACACCCAAGGCCCAATTTTTCAGCACCTATTTGTCAGGGGCATGTTAGCACAATTTTTAAACTAATTCACAACAGCAGGGCCTGCTCCTGCACCCAACAAGATTAACTACAAGCGGTTACAATGTTCTGGCTCCGCCAACGCCCAAGGCCCAATTTTTAAGCACCTGTTTGACTGGGGCATGTCATCACAATTTTTCTAATAATTTACAACAGCAGGCACTGCTCCTGCACCCAACAAGAATAAATGCAAGGGGTTACAGTGTTCTGACACCGCCAACACCCAAGGCCCAATTTTTCAGCAGCTGTTTGACTGGGGCATGTCATTACAATTTTTCAAATGATTTACAACAGCAGGACCCATTCCTGCACCCATCAAGAGTAACTGCAAGGGGTTACAGTGTTCTGGCACCGCCAACACCCAAGGCCCAATATTTCAGCACCTGTTTGACGGGGGCAAGTCATCAAAATTATTCAAATAATTTACAACAGCAGGGACTGCTCCTGCACACAAGAGTAACTGCAAGGGTTATAGTGTTCTGGCACCACCAACACTCAAGGCCCAATTTTTAAGCACCTGTTTGACTGGAGCATGTCATCACAATTTTCAAATAATTTACAACAGCAGGGCCCATTCCTGTGCCCAACAAGAGTAACTGCAAGGGATTACAGTGTTCTGGCCCTGACAACACCCAAGGCCCAATTTTTCAGCACCTGTTTGAATGGGACATGTCATTGCATTTTGTTCAAATAATTTACAACAGCAGGACCCGTTCCTGCACCCAACAAGAGTAACTGCAAGGGGTTACAGTGTTCTGGCACCGCCAACATCCAAAGCCCAATTTTTAAGCACCTGTTCGACTGGGGCATATCATCACAATTTTTCATATAATTTACAACAGTGGGGCTCGCTCCTGCACCCAACAAGAGTAGCTGCAAGGGGTTACAGTATTCTGGCACCGCCAACATCCATGGCCCAATTTTTAAGCATATATTTGACTGGGGCATGTCATAACAATTTTTCAATCAATTCAGAACCGCAGGCCCGCTTCTGCACCAAACAAAAGTAACTGCAAGGGGTTACAGTGTTCTGGCACCGCCAACACCCAAGGCCCAATTTTTCAGCACCTATTTGTCAGGGGCATGTTAGCACAATTTTTAAACTAATTCACAACAGCAGGGCCTGCTCCTGCACCCAACAAGATTAACTGCAAGCGGTTGCAGTGTTCTGGCACCGCCAGCGCCCAAGGCCCAATTTTTAAGCACCTGTTTGACTGGGGCATGTCATCACAATTTTTCAAATAATTTACAACAGCAGGCACCGCTCCTGCACCCAACAAGAATAAATGCAAGGGGTTACAGTGTTCTGGCACCGCCAACACCCAAGGCCCAATTTTTAAGCACATGTTCGACTGGGGCATGTCATCACAATTTTTAAACTAGTTTACAACAGCAGGGCCTTTTCCTGCACCCAACAAGAGTAACTGCAAGGGGTTACAGTGTTCTAGCACCGCCAACACCCAAGGCCCAATTTTTCAGCACCTGTTTGACTGGGGCATGTCATCACAATTTTTCAAAAAATTTACAACAGCAGGTGCCGCTCCTACACCGAACAAGATTAACTGCAAGGGGTTGCATTGTTCTGGCACCACCAACACCCAAGGCCCAATTTTTCAGCACCTGTTTGACTGGGGCATGTCATCACAATTTTTAAACTAATTTACAACAGCAGGGCCCGCTCCTGCACCTAACAAGAGTAACTGCAAGGGGTTACAGTGTTCTGGCACCGCCAACACCCAAGGCCCAATTTTTAAGCACCTGTTTAACTGGGGCATGTCATCACAATTTTTTAAATAATTTACAACAGCAGGGGCCGCCCCTGCACCCAACAAGAGTAACTACAAGGGGTAACAGTGTTCTGGCACCGCCAACACCCAAGGCCCAATTTTTCAGCACCTGTTTGACTGGGACATGTCATCACAATTTTTCAAATAATTTACAACAGCAGGGCCCGCATCTGCACCCAGCAAGAGCAACTGCAATGGGTTACAGTGTTCTAGCACCGCCAACACCCTAGGCCCAATTTTTAAGCACCTGTTTGACTGGGGCATGTCATCACAATTTTTCAAATAATTTACAACAGCAGGGGCCGCTCCTGCACCCAACAAGATTAACTGCAAGGGGTTACAGTGTTCTGGCACTGCCAACACCCAAGGCCCCATTTTTAAGCACCTGTTTAACTGGGGCATGTCATCACAATTTTTTAAATAATTTACAACAGCAGGGGCTGTTCCTGCACCCAACAAGAGTAACTGCAAGGGGTTGCAACACCCATTGCCCAATTTTTCAGCACCTGTTTGACAGGGGTATAAAATCAAAATTTTTCAAATAATTTACACCAGGGCAAAAAACCATTACACACTAAAGAGCATTGGTCCTTATGCAGCCCATGTGAATATCCTGTTGCAAGGCTGAAGGAGAGAACAGCAGGTAGGTAGAACCGCCAAAGTGCATAGACACACATAAAAGTGCAATCCCTTCACCAGCTAGAGTGGTCTCTCACCTCCCCATCTGACCTCAGTTTCACTAGAGGGCCAAATGAACTTGTCCCCTCAGGGGAAAATTAAGGACATATGTAGATCTTGCAGCATCCCAAATCCATACAGTGGCCATGGGATATAGCAATAACGATCTCTTCATAAATTGCCAGTATATGCACCTTTTATAAGAACACGCCAAAGTATTCAGCCTCTTCAATTACAGGGTGCAGCTGCCACTGACATGTGCAGAGCTCTGTAAAGTTCGGGTCCGTACTGAACTTTGGGGTGTCCGTGACCCGGACCCGAACCCGTACATTTGAAAAAAGTTTGGGTTCGGGTTCTGGGTTCGGGTATTTCATCACGCATGTTGAATAGCTGCAGGGCAGCCAATCAACAAGCGTTTCACTGGTTTGCCCTTAGAAGCCATCACAGCCATGCCTACTAATGGCATGGCTGTGATTAGCCAGTGCATCATGTGACCCAGCCTCTTTATAAGCTGGAGTCACTTAGTGCTGCATGTCACATGCTCTCTGGGTAGTGTAGGGAGAGGATGCTGCCGGCGCTGTGAGGGACAGATTGCAGATATAATAACAACTCATCCTGCATTACAGAACGATCTGATTGTGGACTAGGTAGAGATTACTACTACTACTGCTTTTAGGGACAGATTGCAGATCTAATAACATCTCATCCTGCATTACAGAATGATCTGACTGGACTAGGTAGAGTCTACTGCTTAGAGGGACAGATTATTGTTCTAAAATCATCTTCTAGTTCTATAGGGTCATTTTCCTGCTGTTGCTGTAAGGGACAGATTATTGTTCTAAAATCATCGCCTACTCCTATAGGGTCAGGTTCCTGCTGTTGCTGTAAGGGACAGATTATTGTTCTAAAATCTTTTTACTTCATTTTGCAGCCCTCTAGCACTTTCCAGGACTTTTTTTACAGTTATTTTTGTGCCAAAAAATTCGGGTCCCCATTGACTTCAATGGGGTTCGGGGTAAAGTTCGGGACAAGTTCGGTACCGAACCCAAACTTTTTCCCTTAGTTCGGCTGAACCCACGGAACCCGAACATCCAGGTGATTGCTCAACTCTACCCAAGGCCCAATTTTTTTGCACCTGTTTGACTGGGGCATGCCATCACAATTTTTAAACTAATTTACAAAAGCAGGGCCGCTCCTGCACCCAACAAGAGTAACTGCAAGGAGTTACAGTGTTCTGGCACCGCCAACACCCAAGGCCCAATTTTTAAGCAACTGTTTGACTGGGGCATGTCCTCACAATTTTTAAATTAATTTACAACAGCATGGCCCCGTTCCTGCATCCAACAAGAATAACTTCAAGGGGTTTTAGTGTTCTGGCACCACCAACACTTAAGGCCAAATTTTTCAGCACCTGTTTGTCTGAGGCATGCCATCGCAATTTTTCAAATAATTTACAACAGCAGGGGCCACTCCTGCATCGAATAAGATTAACTGCAAGGGGTTACAGTGTTCTGGCACTGCCAACACCCAAAGCCCAATTTTTCAGCACCTGTTTGTCTGGGGCATGTCATCTCAATATTTCAAATAATTTACAACAGCAGGGGCCGCTCCTGCACCGAACAAGATTAACTGCAAGGGGTTACAGTGTTCTGGCACCGTCAACACCCAAGGCTCAATTTTTAAGCACCTGTTTGACTGGGGCATGTCATCACAATTTGTAAATAATTTAAAACAGCAGGTGCCGCTACTGCACCCAACAACAGTAACTACAAGGGGTAACAGTGTTCTGGCACCGCCAACACCCAAGGCCAAATTTTTCAGCACCTGTTTGACTGGGGCATGTCATCACAATTTTTCAAATAATTTACAACAGCACGGCTCGCATCTGCACCCAACAAGAGTAACTGCAAGGAGTTACAGTGTTCTGCAACAGCCAACACCCAAGGCCCAATCTTTCAGCACCTTTTTGACTGGGGCATGTCATCACAATTTTTAAACTAATTTACAACAGCAGGGGCCGCTTCTGCACCCAACAAGAGTAACTACAAGGGGTAACAGTGTTCTGGCACCACCAACACCCAAGGCTAGAGTTGAGCGATCCCGGACTGTAAAGTTCGAGACCGTACCGAACTTTGGGGTGTCCGGGACCTGGACCCAAACCCGGACTTTTCAAAAAAAGTCCGGGTTCGGGTCCGGGGTTCTGGTATTTTATTACACGTGTTGAATAGCTGCCAAGGGCAGCCAATCAACAAGTGTTTCACTGGTTTGCCCTTAGAAGCCATCACAGCCATGCTTACTAATGGCATGGCTGTGATTGGCCAGTGCACCATGTGACCCAGCCTCTATATGGGGCTGGAGTCACCGTGCTGCGTGTCATATGCTCTCAGGATAGTTTAGGGAGAGGATGCTGCTGGCTCTGTGAGGGACAGATTGCAGATATTATAGAACATCTCATCCTGCATTACTGAACGATCTGATTGTGGACTAAGGAGAGATACTAGTACTGCTGCTTTGAGGGACAGATTGCAGACCTCATCCTGCTGCACAGAACGATCTGACTGGACTAGGTAGAGTTTGTTGCTTTAAGGGAAAGATTATTGTTGTAAAATCATCTCCAAGTTGTACAGGGAAAGGTTCCAGTTGTTGCT
>BLSH010024038.1:3941950-3953715 GCA_018402905.1 Glandirana rugosa
CCTAGCCCGCACTAGAGACACTTGTGACCTCTATACACAAGACACATATACCTAAGTAAAGGTTTTAACCCCTGATTGCCCAGCGGTGACACCAGTTAGGTTTTAGCATGCGTTAGGGTCAGCGTAGTTAGGTACTCTGATACGCATACACACACACATTAAATAGGTGTTAGATACTATTTTGGTATCTGATCAGATCAATATATGTGATCTGATCAGATATATATTAGCGTCCCCACTAGATTAGTGTTCTAAAAAATGCAGCGTTAGCGGGATCAGCCCAGATACCTGCTAGCACCTGCGTTTAGCCCAGCTCACCCAAGTGCAGGATCAATAGATCGCTGACACTTACCAAACACAGAACACATATCTCCAGTGTTCACAGAGATCACGCCCGATCCCTGCGAAATCTGACAGTGATTTTGGTAGGCTCTGACAACCAGGTGCGCTTTTTTGCCTGTGAGTCACACTAGTGTACGTATCAAATTAAAAAGTCCAAAATGTCCAATCACACGTACACTAGGGAAAAGGCCTACACTATGCTGAGTATGACAGAAGAGAGCGATGGGGAAGCTCCACTGTCAGAATCAGGCTCATCATATGAACCGGTAGACAGCAGTGGCGCCCTGTCAGATAGCTCTGACGACAGAGTGGTCCCTGCTACGGTCAGGTGTACCAGATCCCGTTCTGCTGTCGCTGAGGTGCAAGAACCGCAGGGGTCTCGTTTGGAGCAGAGAGCAGTACTATTGTCAGTACTCCTTCTGGTAAAGTGGCAAGCACCAGCGGCCTAGTACATCCTGGTCATAGACGAACCAGCACTGCAGTAACACGTGGTGACGTGGCAAGTCCCATAAGTGCAGTTCAAGCTGATGTGGCTAGCACAAGTAATATCCCGCAGCCACAAAAAAAACTAACATAGGCTCGCAGAACCCATAGTGCCCTTCCCACTGAATTTGCTAACCCTGATTGGCAACCCCCCACTGATTCAGTGCCCGTACTTCCCCCATTCACTGGCCAACCTGTAATCAGGGTGAATACAGTTGATTTTATGGCCATCAATTTTTATTCACTGTATTTCATGGAAAATCTCTATAGATCTATAGTGGACCAAAGCAATTTATATGCTGGTCAATTCATTGCCACTAATCCCCATTTGACATTTGCCAGACACTGGAAACCAATCGCGGTTCCAGAATTTAAGACCTTTCTGGGCCTTTCCTTTCTCATGGGCATAACAAAAAACTGAGTTGCGGTCATATTGGTCCACTGACCCAATTCGTCATATGCCTGTGTTCTTTGCTTGCATGGCCAGATCACAATACAAGCAGATTTTGCACTTCAGTGACAATGAACTCTGTCGTCCACGGGGTGACCCTGAATATGACCGGCTCTACAAATTCGGCCCCTCATAAACCACTTCAAGACCCAGTTCGCTGCACTTTTTATTCCCAAACAAGTTGTATGCGTGGACGAGTCCCTGGTTAAATTTTCTGGCCGTCTTTCTTTCAAACAGTACGTCCGCAACAAGCGTGCCAGATACGGCGGGGTCAAACTGTATAAGCTCTGTGACAGGGCCACAGGCTATACATATAGCTTCATGGTTTATGAGGGCAAAGACAGTCACGTAGAGCCAGAAGGATGCCCAGACTACATAGGGAGTGCTGGCAAGATTGTGTGGAGCTTGGTGTCACCCTTATTCAGAAAGGGGTACTACTTGTACGTGGACAATTATTACACGAGCGTGCCACTTCTTAGTCACTTGCTTGATCACCAAATTGGCGCATGTGGCACCGTGCGACCTAATTGCCGGGGCTTTCCCCAACGGCTTGTAGATTCCCATCTTAGATAGGGGGAGAGAGCCTGCTTGAAATGTAATAATTTGCTTGCGATGAAGTGGAGGGACAATTTTGTTCTGACCTCCCTTCATTTCTAGTGTGTGTTAGAAAAAATACCTCAGCATTTAAATCTAAACAGGTAGCACCAACACCTTGATCCACTTACCATAGAAAGGCAGATGTTATTGTTAGCATCAAGGAGGGTTTATTAACATTATTGAAGCCTTCCTGGTACCAGGGATGGGATTACGTAACTAATACAAAGTAGTTCTGCAATTTGACTATCTCCCATCCTGGCCTTAGACAATAACATCTGTCTTTTTATGGTAATTAGAGCAAGGTTTGGTTTATCCCTAGCAGTCTGCACTTGGGACTCCACTGTTAAAATCATTGGGCAAATATAATTTTACAAAAAACTCAAAGTCAACTGCTGAATGATCGGGTGGGATAGACCCAGTTCACAATTGTTGCTTTGAGATAGAAAGTTCATGATATGAAACAGGTTTCTTTTTCTTACATCACAGGACACAGAGCAGGCTATATAATCATTACCTCATGGGCTATACGCCACATATAGGTAAATGAACACTGGTAATTCAAATTCAAAATCCTCCTGGGGCCACGTGAGTTTGGTGATGGGTAGCTGAATCAGGCTAGGCAGGGAGCTGAACTTGAGGGAGGTGAGCTAAGAAGTGCATGCACTAGCAAGCCATGGCTTCCAAAAAGCCCACTGGGGAGAGCACCACTTTCTGTGTAAAAACTAGAAGCACAGGTGGTAACCACAGCCCCATGTGGAGGCTAGCAGGCCCCTGCTGCCATTGCTTCCCATGTGAGACCAGATGCTGCCGGGCAATTGAGCCGTTGCGACTGTCTGGTATTGTAGCTGACCCCTCATCTGTTTCCCCAGAGTATGCTACTAAAGATGACCTGACGGCAGTCTTGCTAGGCTTAGAAGCCAGGATTGCTGGTATGATGGCTTCTACCACACAAGGTACCAAGAAGCTTGACAGGTCTCCTTCCCCGAACCCTCCGATTCTGGAGCGAGAATAGGTTGATGAGGAAGAGGAGGAAGCTACAGGGGATCTGGCCGATTCTATTGCAGACACTTCTGCTTCAGAGAATCCTGAGCCAGAAGAGTCTTCAAGGACACCTGCCTCTCAATCATAGAGGCTGCTGATCCAGGCACTAGGGATGGGCCAAATGGACCCCTGTTCAGTTTGCACCAGAACTTTCAAACACCGCAAAAGTTCGGACCCGAATAACACCATTAAAGTCAATGGGACCCGAACTTCAAAATCAAAAGTGCCCATTTTGAAGGCTTATATGCAAGTAATTGGGCATACAATGGTTATTGGGGTACGGGTCCAGTCCTAGGGGACATGTATCAATGAAAAAAAAGTTTGTGAAAAACATAATTTTTAATTGAGCAGTGATTTTTTGATTTTTAAAGTGAAAGCATAAAAATGAAAAATTCCTTCCAATATAGTGCCTGGGGGTCCCCTTAGTCTACCTGTAAAGTGGCAGATCTGTACCATGTCTAGAATCTGCTGCAGCAATAATTGCATTTATAAAGCCAAAGAAAAGACATTTTCCCTGCAAGCTGCCTTTATTTTGCTCAGCAACAGCTGGAGAGTCAGTGTGTATGATGAGGCCACAATGTAGTGCACTGGGAACAAGATTAGAGATTTTTTTGGATAAATTCTGGTGTCACTTTGACTTTGGATAGAAGTAACGGGTGCGGAAAAATTGGTCTTTGGTTGTCGGTGATGCCTTCTCACCGTAATCCTATAGAGGTACTTTTGATAAAGCAAGAATTGACCTTGCTGTAAAATCTGCTGCAGATGTGCTGAAAAAGGCCCAGACAGCTGAGCTTTGGGAAGTGGGCTGGGAGATAACAGCTGCAGAATGTGATGGAATAGGGTGGCTGCTCTCTACTCTTTCTTGATGTCGGCCTCCTTGGGGTTGTGCCGCCTCACCTTCAGTTTCCTCCTCTGCTCTATCTGGCACCCAAGTCACATCAGTGTCCTCTTCATCATCATCATCTCCATGGCTGGATAGCACAGGCAAATTCACTAAACAGAGGAAATGATGCCCTGGCTGAGGACTGACCACCACGTCCACCTTTGCCAGTGGACACATTTGTTGCTGACCCCTTTACAGTGCCAAGGGAATGTCTGCCTCTCTTTGTTGTCCTCCCAGACATTATTGGGAGGGAGGCGGCGGTGCGTATTAGCAAATGTAAAGAAGAGGTGGAAATCTGTACATAGGTGCACTTTAATCAATGTAAAGTGGTGTTTGGTGCACTTTAATTTGAGTACTCACACTACACAGACACACTCCAGGGATACACTATAATATACTGCAATATAATGTGTCAAACGTAAAGTGACGCACAGAACTATATGGCGTTAAACTGGCAATAACGCACACAGAAGTAAATGGAGTTAAACTGGCAGTAATGCACACAGAAGTAAATGGCATTAAACAGGCAGTAACGTAATCAAATATATGGTGTTCAACTGTCACTACACTGATGCTATCTGAACTGTCCCTACTCTAGCTATACACTGATGTAAATATTAGTGGCACGGTCTCACTACACTACACTGGAACTATCTGAGCTGTCCCTACTCTACATATATACACTAATGTATGTATACATTACATGGTCTCACTACACTACACTGAAACTATCTGAGCTGTCCCTATTCTAGCTGCACACAATGCAAAGCTGAATGATGGTCCTCCTCACTACACTCACACTAACCCTAGGCTGACACTAAACTAATATTCTACACTGACAACTGAAGCACAATAGCACAGTATAAAACACTAACTAACTAATAGCACTGAACAGAGCCCTGTTCTATCTCTCTCCAGTCTAAATCACACTGAAAATGGCTGCAATTAAAAGAATACTTTTATACTGTGGGGCGGGAATGAGTCATGATTGGATAAAGTCATGATGACAGTGTCCAATCATGACTCTGACAGTGCTATGTGCCCTGATTGGCTGAAGCTTTTACTGCTTCAGCCAATCAGGGCTTGCAATGCATTGTTCAGTGCCGCATTGCATTTTGGTAGAAGAGTCCTGTTTGCCAAATGCCCAAACAGTGTAAGTTCGGCCCAAACTTATGCTTGGACCGAACCGTTCGCCCATATCTACCAAGCACTTATACAGAAAGTACATGCAGCATTCAGGTTACCTCCAGCGGAGAGTCCTGTGAATGTATATACCTCCCTTGGGTCATTAAAACTACCACAAGGTGCGCAGTGTTTCTCTTTTCACCCACTCCTTGAGAGGGTGATCTATTCTGACTGGGAGCACCCAGACAGATTGAGTAACAGTGCAATGGCTCAAAAGGTAACACACCTGCCTAACCGAGCTCACTTCCTGGGTTCAATTCCCAAACATGCCACTTCATGTAGTGATGTTGTTTATTCTTCCTAAAAGGTTTTCTGTGGGTATCCTATGGAGGAAAGTTTTTGAGAAAGTGGGGAGTACCGACTGCAGTCCCATCCCTAGGTAAATCCTTGATCTGTCCTGTTGATAATGCTCAGGTGTTCAAGGGCCCTGCAGATAGAAAGCAGGAGTCCTTATTAAAGGCCTCTTTTCCCTTGGCTTTTTCTGCCATCCAACCTGTTGTAGCAGTGATTGGGGTATGCAGGGCCGCTGATAAGGCAGTACAACTGGCCCTGGTATACCGGGCCTGGTCCTATCAGTGCAGCAGGGGGGCCCGGGCAACTTTATATTTAATTTCTGCCAAATAAAGAAAAATTACTAGCCCTTGCTACTAAGCTGCACCCCTACTCCTGTTTGCTTAGGGGGGTGTGTAAAAGCATTTTCCTGGGCCCCATTAGGTCGAGAGAGGGGCCCAGAAGGTGGGAGCAATGCAGGGACTTTTTCCTCTGTTTCGGGGGCATTTACATTATCAGAGTGGCACCGCATGTTCAGGAAGTTTTGGCCGGCTGCTCTGGCGGTGGATTGATCTGACTGTCATGCAGTCTACTGCTCAGGTGCCAGGGAATATGTGAGGCGACTGCAGGGAGCGGGAGATGTAAAACGAATCCTGATTCCCAAGGGCAGCGGATAGAGTGGTGCTGGCAGGACAGAGTGAGTGGGGCCCAGAATTACATATTGTAATGTTGCTGCAGAATCCTCACAGTGCCTAATCATGTTTAGCATTGGGATAATCATTCACACAGCACACTAGATGCTGCATGGCTCTGTCAGTGTGCTCCATGGCTTTTGAGTACTGACTATGTTAATTTATGGCTGTACTAAGTGATACAGACTGTAACACAGTACAGCTATACACATAGTCAGTACCCAAAAGCCATGTAGCACACTGACAGAGCCATGCAGCATCTAGTGTGCTGAGTGAATGACTATCCCAATGCTAAACATTATTAGGCAATAGGCACAGTGAGATTTTACAGTACACTTGCATTTGGGAAGAAGTAAAAATGTGCAGCTGAGCTGTATTTTTACTGCCACCCAAACACTCCCTTTAACCACTTTAGTCGTAGTTAAGTTTTAAAATGGCACTGGCCCCATGCTGCAAACATGTTTTTATACATACTCCTGACCCTAGCACACTGTATATTTTTAGGAGCAACTGTCAGTTTTCACTTGAAATTGATACGTGCAGCCCTAAAACTGCCACTGCATTGTATGCTCCCCCCCCCCCACCCCAAAGACAAAGCTGCATTTTGTTTTGAGGCAGGGTCAGGTGAGGGGCCAGATTCGAGGGTGGGGGTCAAAGGGGGCCCCATCAGGTAGGCTGTACTGGGCCCCATGATTTCTAACAGCAGTCCTGGGGGTATGCCAGGCCTTAAAGTATCAGGCTGAGAGACCCGGTGGAGAGAAAGAGCCTGTACCCCAGGCTCTATGTTTGGCTGTGGATGCTCTTAAAGACTCGACACAGCAAATATCCCGATTGGCTTTATTATCCGTGCATTTGCGTAGGATTGTGTGGCTAAAGACCTGGTCAGCTGAACTCTGTAAGAAATTGCTAACAGGGTTCCCCTTTCAAGGTGAATGCCTATTAGGGAAGACCTTGAAAAGTATATTTAAAACACGTCTGGAGATAAAAGTTTGCTTCTGCCGGTAAAAAAGGTCGGCCAAGCGTCCCTCCTTCAGGGGTTCAGCTTCTGGTTCCTCGGATTTTACAGGACCTAGGCGGTCTCGACAGCCACAAGGGTCTGGATCCAGAGGTAACCAGCAGGGTCAAGGTCAGAAAAAGCCTTGGACCCAGAAGGCCAAGCCTACCACCAAGCCATCCTTGTGAAAAGGTGCACCCACTTGTGCGGAATGGGGGGAAGGTTGTTACACTTTGCAAGTTTATGGGAAGCACTGGTCCTGGACAAGTGGGTTGTCACCACAGTGTCCCATGGATGCAAGCTGGAATTCCAAGCTTATCCCCCTCTAAGATTCCTAAGATCCAGAGTACCTACGGATCCGGTAAGAGGGGATGTTTGTTTCAAGCGCTAGACCACTTGATCCTGCAAGGCGTTATTGCAGAGGTGCCTACAACCCAGAGGGCCACAGGTTTCTACTCTAACCTATTCATGGTCCCAAAGCCAAATGGAGATGTAAGGCCTATTCTAAATCTCAAGGCCCTAAACCAATATCTTGCGGTACGGCAGTTCCGCATGGAGTCAATCCACTCAGTGATTACCTCGCTCCACGAAGGAGATTTTTTGGCATCAATAGACATCAAGCATGCATATTTGCATGTGCCAATTTTTCTACCTCATCAGAGGTTTTTGCATTTTGCGACAGAAGAGCAACATTACCAGTTCAGGCTCTGCCGTTCGGGATTGCAACAGCTCCCTGAATCTTCATAAAGACTCTGGCTCCAGTGCTGGGCCTTCTAAGGTCACGAGGGGTCCTGATAATGGGATACCTGGATGACCTCTTGCTCAGAGATCAGTCTCAGTACAGACTCGAGCAGAATGTAGCCCTAACAATCCAGTTCCTGAAAAGCATGGGTTGGGTTGTGAATGTAGGGAAATCCTTACTAGACCCAGTTCAGTCTCTGGAGTATCTAGGTCTACAGCTAGATACAGTCCAGGGAGGAAGATCAGCGACCTCAAGGTTCTGGTAAGCCAGGTGAGGGACGATGAGACACCCTTCAGTTTGCCTCTGTATGAGGCTGCTAGGGAAGATGGTAGCCTCTTTTGCGGTAGTTCTCTATGCACAGTTTCACTCCAGGGCGCTTCAACGTAACATCCTGGCAGAGTGGAACGGACAGTTGCAGACTTTGGATTCTTGCATGTCCTTAACTCTCAGGGCTCAATGGAGTCATTTTAGTGGAGCCAGATTGGCCCAGGAGGCCTTGGTACCCAGAGATAGTGAGGTTAACGGTGGACGGGCCTTGGCAGCTTCCGGTCTGACTCGATCTACACTCTCAGGGTCCTATATTCCACCCGAATTTACATGCTCTTAGTTTGATGGCATGGCTATTGAAGCCACGGTATTAAGAGATTGCAGGATTTCAGGCCCTGTGTTATCTACAATGGTAAACTCTAGAAAGTTAGTCACCAGGAAGATTCATCACGGGGTCTGGCAGGCTTACATTGCATGGTGTGAGGCCAGGAAATGACATGTACGTGATTGGTAGAATCCTAGCCTTTCTTCAAGCAGGAGTAGACTTGAAGCTGGCTTTGACTACAATCAAAGGACAGGTTTCTGCCTTGTCCATATATTTTCAGAGGCCTTTGGCTTCTTACTGTTGATCAGGACTTTTTTTTACAAGGGGTAATACGGCTGTTACCATCAGTTAGATTTCATCCTTGTCCATGGGATTTGAAAATGGTTTTGTTAGTGCTGCAGAAGCAGGCTTTTGAACCTATTAGGGAGATTCCCTTGGTTCTTTTGACTAGGAAACTAGTCTTTCTTTTTGCCATCACCCCAGCCAGAAGGGTTTCGGAATTGGCAGCTCTTTCTTGCAAAGAGCCATACTTGAGATTGCACCAGGATAAGGTGGTGCTGCGGCCTCTTCCATCCTTCCTACCGAGGGTAGTGTCGGCCTTTCATCCCAATGAAGATATTATTTTACCTTCTTTTTATTCTCAGTCCTCCTCACCGGAGGAGATACGATTGAACTCTCTAGAGGTAGTGCATGCTGTTAAGATCTATGTGAAGAGATATGCAGACATTGAGAAAACCGATGCCTTTTTTGTTTTGCCTGAAGGTCCTAGGAAGGGTCAGCATCCAAGGCAGCTATTTCGCTGTGAATTTGCCAGCTGATTACTCAAGCTTATGGTTTAAAGGGGAAAGCTCCCCCATTCAGGGTGAAAGCTCATTCCACAAGAAGAATAGGGAACTCCTGGGCTTCTGCCACCAGACATCGGTGGCACAGATTTGTGAGGCCGCTGCATGTTCCTCAGTACATACATTCACAAGATTCTACCAAGTGGATGTTAGGGCAGAGGAGTATTCCACATTTGGCCACAGCGTATTAAGGGCTGCAGTTTAATTAAGGGTGTGTCTCCCTCCCCTTAGGTTATATTGCTCTGGGACATCCCATGAGGTAATAATTACCTCCTAATTACCAGGAGGGGGGGCGCTCGCTTGTCCCCACCTCCTTTCCTGACCTGCCAGGCTGCGTGCTCGGATAAGGGTCTGGTATGTATTTTGGGGGAGACCCTATGCCGTTTTTTCTTTTAAACTCCATGGCAGATCAAAGAGCCTGGTATGCTCTTGGGGGGAACCCCACGCAATTTTTTTTGCGGGGTTCCCCTTTAAGATCCCTAGCACACAAGTCGCACTGCAAGTCAGATCATCGTGATCCGACTTCTGGTGCGACTTCTATTCAAATCAATGGGCTCCCATAGGGAACCATTGATTTTGAATAGAACGCCTGATGAGGCTTAACGCTGTGTATACAATGTTAACCGGTTCAGCCCCAGTGCCGTAAATAGGCGGCGGCTGGTCTTGAGCGGCTGTACCGGGACATAGCCTGCAGCTGCAGGCTATATCCCGGTATAGTTTTTTAGAGCGGACGGTCGGATATACAGGGATAGTGACCGATCCGGCTTGGGAGCCGCTCAGTCGTTATCCAAGGGGGCGGAAGGGGACATCCCCCCTCCCGCCGTGTTCCGCCGCTCTTCTCCTGCCTCCCGTCCCACCGAGAGACCGGAGCGATGATCCGGCGCCTAGAAGGAGACCTGATAGAAGCCGTAATCGGCTCCGATCGGGTCTCCTTCGGCAAATTCCGGAAGCAACGTCACTTCCGGTTTACTCGGCGGCTAATGGCACCAATTTTAAAAAAACTACAGTATTCAGAATTGCCGTTTTTGGCGATCTGAATACTGTGAAGTGCAAAGGAGGGATGGGGGGTCTTTTAGACCTCCCAGCCCTCCATAAAGTGTACCTGTTACCATGTATTACTATCACAAGGGATGTTTACATTCCTTGTGATAGCAATAAAAGTGATCAGTGTTAAAAATAAATAAAAAAATAAAAATAAAATAAAAAAACTTAAATCACCACCGTCCCCGCGAGCTCGCGCAGCAAAGAAAACATACGTAAGTCGCGCCCGCATATGAAAACGGTGTTCAAACCACACATGTGAGGTATCGCCGTGATCGCCAGAGTGTGAGCAATAATTCTAACAAAAGACCTCCTCTGCACCTCTAACCTGGTAACCGATAACATTTTTAAAGCGTCGCCTATGGAACTTTTTAAATACCGGACTTTGTCGCCATTCCGCGAGTGCGCACAATTTTCAACCGTGTCATGTATGGTATCTATTTACTCGGCGTAACATCCTCTTTCACAATATACAAAAAATTGGGCTAACTTTACTGTTATCTTATTTTTCAACTCAAAAAAGTGAAAATTTTCCAAAAAAATTGCGCTTGAAAGACCGCTGCGCAAATACCGTGTGACAAAAAGTATTGCAACAATCGCCATTTTATTCTCTAGGGTGTTTGAAAAAAATAATGTTTGGGGGTTCTAAGTAATTTTCTAGCAAAAAAAAATGTTTTTAGCTTGTAACCAACAAATGTAAAAAAGGGGCCCGGTTGGTAAGTGGCAATGTTATTGAGCGTTTTGCCAGCTCGGCGTTAAAATCGCCATGACACTGCAGCTTCGGAACGCACTGGTCCCACGTTCCAGTTACAGCTCACTAACGCCGACGCCCTCTACTGCTCAAAAACGTCAGTGTTTTTAGAGAGCCATTGAATAACATGGAGAGCTGTAAAAAACACCCAAAAACGTGGCGTTTAAAAACGCCCATGTGTACGAGGGCTCACAGGTAAGCTGTTAAAAAAATCCAATTTTTGGCATTAAAGCTACCTGCTGACTGAAAAAAGTGATTGAATTTGCAGAACAAGTTCAGCTAACCCAACATGATAACAGCAAGGAAAATATAGATCAACAGACAGGATAACTAATTCACAAAGGCATGAAGGGGGCCATCTATGAAAACTGGAACCATCATTAAACAGGGGTGGAGGTTTTCAACACCATGGCCCTGATTTACTATACCTCCCAAATCTACTCCAGCAGTGCCTTAAAATAACCCCCAATTAAAGGCAATTACAACTTCAGCTCTCACAAAAGGGAGTAAATTAACTCACATGCGGCGTCTATTTGCCTGTGAAGATGCCTCTCAGATCACATGTTCTATGTGCCTGATGTTGGCTGGAATCGAACCTGTGATTTCAGAATTCCTCCATTTAATGCTTGTATGCAAGTTCATTGCCATAAAAAAAAAAAAAACATTACCACCCCTCTCTCTAATTTTAACCACTTCAGCCCCGGAAGAATTTCCCACTTTAGGACCAGAGCACTTTTTGCGATTCGGCGCTGCGTCGCTTTAACTGACAATTGCGCGGTCATGCGACGTTGTACCCAAACAAAATTTGCGTCCTTTTTTCCCACAAATAGAGCTTTCTTTTGGTGGTATTTGATCGCCT
>BLSH010024038.1:3965732-3980380 GCA_018402905.1 Glandirana rugosa
TGACGTCTAAGTACTGTGGTTACGTCGAATAAGTCGTAATAATTTTACGGACAATTTTTCTTACGTATCATAAAAACACGTATATGAAAATAAGTAAATACAAGTCCCGATTTTTTTATATTACAAATCATTCTAGTCATACCTTATAATGTGTAACATATCTCACAACATCTTTAAATCCTACACATAATACATAACAGTGTCACAGAGGGTCACAACCAAATGGCCATAAGCGACACATGTCGCTTATACCGAAATTAGCTATGCCGGGATGATCGGGCGGTAGCGTGTAATTATCAATTGATGGAAGATATCCATTGTATGTGGCCTTTCCTCAGTATCGATTAAAGCCATATTCGCTGTACACAGCGAATACCGGTAAACCAACACTGGGAGACACTGTGACAATACATAATACACATCCTAAATTTCTACAACACTCTATACAATGTGTAATATTCCATACTGATCTTACTAAACATTATATTTTTTTAGCCCTGAACATAAATGAATAAAAGTATATGCACAAAAATACTATGCATTCTTTTTAACAGGCATTTTAATAATGCTGAATAAGCTGCATTGGTGTCATGAATCTGCAGTAACATTCATGTCTTGTCCGTCTGCTTACCTCTCTGCTTGTGTTCACTGTTCAGCTTAGAGATCGTGCACCCCGCAGCTTAGCCATGCCGTGAGGGCCCAATTCCCCCAGCCTTTGACCCTGAGCGAAGATCCGATCGAGGAGCTAATATCGTCGGGCAAGCTGGATAAGCCGCTATCGACGTTATATTACACCCTCCTAAGTAAAGAATCTCCTAGGCTGTCCAAGCTGTGGGAATTATGGAAGGCAGACATACCAACCCTGGATAGAGAGGACTGGGAGGCTTGTCTAGAACTCGGACCTAAGTTGGTCATCTCTTCAGGAGACAAACTAATTCAGGTCAAAATTATTCATAGGTTACACTTTACACCTCAGAAACTACACCGCATCTTCCCTGATAGAGACCCTAGTTGTCTGAGATGCACGACGCAAATAGGTACCCTATTACACATGCTGTGGGAATGCCCGGTGATACAAAAATTCTGGCAGGAGATATTTGGGGAAATGAACCTTAGGCTACAACTCTCTATAGCGATATCTCCGGAGCTCGCCCTATTGGGGATACATGAGGATGAACAACGCTCTCACCACTCTAAACACCTCATTTCATACTTACTTTTCTATGCTAAGAAAGCTATTTTGTTGGCGTGGGCTTCCCCCTCTGCACCAAACTTATCCTCCTGGGAAGCAATGATAGCAGCAGCCCAGCCAATGTATAGAATAACATACTTGAATAGAGGATGCGCTTGGAAGTATGTTAAGGTCTGGTCTCCATGGATTAACTCCTAAACCTGGGGGTGGAGGGGATGGTGGAAAGGTAATTGACTAGTGGGAACAAGGGGCATCTTACCCTATGCTAACACTTGAGGAGCTGTATGATACAAGATTACTGTGTTAAATGATTCAGATGTATGGGGGGAGAATTCAGTTGGGGTTGGAATCCTTTGTCACCTATTTTAATCTAAATTTGCTCATGAATCTGCTGCACTGTTCAGTCTGCTTGTTGGGTATGCTGTATATTATGTGCAAATCTTCAATAAGGCACCTCTGTTTGGGAAAAAAAAAGAGATTGTGCACCCCTCACCTATATGCTTAAGTAATCACCCCTCACCTGTGTGCTTAAGTAATCTTCCCTCAGCAGGGCTTCACCCCAGCCCCTAATTAGGAACATTATATAACACCTTGCAGTGCAAGCCAGTGCCGCCTAACAATATTGTGTGTTAGGCTTCCAGTGTGTGTGGTTCCTGCAGTGTGCTCTTAGGCTCTTAGACTCAGTGCCATGGGGAAACCTATGCTCTAGCTCCCTGTGTATCTGTGTCAGTGCTCCAGTGGGCCTGCTTTCCTGCACCACCCAGAGCTCCATTTGCAGCAGCCAGCTAAGGGTTCACGACCTTAGCGGTGCGCCCCTAACCCCAGCGCTGCGCACCTGACGCCTGCCATCAGGTGACCTGACAGTTTGATCGACCATGGACCTGGCTGATGTGCCGCTACCCGCAGATGATCCGCTGCAGGGCAGAGTCCACAGATTTGAGACCCAATGCACCATTCATTTTGAGCTCCAGCCTCAAAACTTCCCATCTGATCGGGTGAAGGTAGCCTACATTATTTCTCTCCTGTCCAGCAAGGCTTTAGCCTGGGCTGACCCTCTGTGGGAGAAGAGTGACCCAGTGGTTTCTAGTCTGTCTAGTTTCTTGAAACTCTTTTGGAACATCTTTGAGGAACCAGGTTGTGTCACTTCAGAGGTCAGCGCCCTTTTAGGCCTCCGCCAAGAGTCTGTTTCTGTGGGACAGTATGGTTTTCATTTTCAGATTCTAACTGCTGAGCTGAACTGGAACAATGAGGCCTTAGTTGCATTTTTTTACAGAGAAAGGATTTATCTGGAAGTCCTCATTGCCTGCGGGAGCAGAGTTCTTTTTTGTTGCCAAAAAGGATGGCATCTTAAGACCCTGCATTGATTATCGAGGCTTAAACGTGGTGACAATCAAGAACCGATACCCCTAATATCTGAGCTATTCGACAGGTTGAAAGGTGCCTCCATTTTTACCAAGTTGGATCTCAGGGGTGCATACAATCTGATTCGGATAAGGGAAGGTGACGAATGGAAATCCTTGTTTAACACTAGAGATGGGCATTATGAATACTTGGTTATTCCTTTTGGGCTGTGTAATGCCCCAGCTGTGTTCCAAAACACCATCAACGAAATATTGAGGGATCTGCTTTATCAATTTGTTGTCATCTATCTGGATGACATTCTCATCTTTTCAGAAAATCTGCTTGTCCACAGAAACCATGTTCGGGTTGTACTTCAGCGCCTTAGAGAAAATAATCTGTATGTTAAGCTGGTGAAACGTTCTTTTGAATGTTCTGAGGCTCTGTTTCTGGGATGCTTTGTCTCAAGTTTGGGTCTCGAAAAGGTCTCGGCCATTACCAACTGGCCTCTTCCTGCCAGCCTCAAGGCCACACAGCGATTTCTTGGGTTCTCCAACTATTATAGGCAATTCATTAAGAATTACTCTTCTATTGCTGTGCCTATTATTGCCTTGATAAAGAAGAGTGCAAATGCCAAGGAGTGGCCTCCTGAAGCTGTCTCTGCATTTCATGATTTGAAACAAGCCTTTGTTTCTGGACCTCTCTTTAGGAGACCTAATCCTGGGTATCCATTTTGCATTGAAGTGAACGCTTTGTCAACTGGAGTAGGAGCTGTGCTTCTTCAAACCTTTAACAAAAACCATCGACCATGTGCGTTTTTCCTCAGGCAGAGAAAAATTACGCTATTGGTGATCAGGAGCTTCTTGCAATTAAATTGGAGTTAGAGGAGTGGCATCATCTCTTGGAGCATTCCCCTCATTCCATAACAATCTTCACTGATCACAAAAATCTTACAGAATGCCAAACGACTGAATCCCAGACAGGCCAGGTGGAGTCTTTTCTTTTCCCATTTTAATTTCACGATTACATACAAACCTGGTTCCTGCAACAGTCGGGCTGATGCACTCTCTAGGTCTTTTGACACTCTGGAAGAGGAGCCCACCTCTCAACCTGAGCCAATCATTCTGAACCCATGCATTCTTGCCCATTCTACCACCCTGCAGTTAAAAATTCCTCCTGGCAAGACCTTCATCCCCACAGAGTTAATAGGAAATATCCTTTGTTGGGGACATGATTCCAAGGTGGGAGGTCATGCCGGATTCCTCCTATCCTTCCTGCTCATCAGTTGCCACTACTGGTGGCCTACTCTCCGCCTGGATGTCAAAGACTACGTTAAGGCTTGTCATGTCTGTGCCCAGTCTGAATCCCCCACCCAAGCTCCTGCTGGTCTTCTCATGCCCTTGTCCATTCTGAAGGAGCCCTGGTCTCACATTGACATGGATTTTATCACCGATCCCCCACCATCGGAGAATAATACATACATTTGGGTGGTAATTGATTGGTTCTCTAAGATAGCCCATTTTGTTCCTCTTCAGGGTCCTCCTTGTGCTCCTGCTTTGGTTCCCATTTTTGTTTGAGAGAACTTCCTCCTCCATGGCGTTCCTTCCCACATTGTTTTGGACAGGGGTGTGCAATTTACATCTCGCTTTTGGAGAGCCTTTTGCAAATCCCTCAATAAAGTCCTGGATTTCTCTGCTCCTCATGATGATTGGTCATCTCTACTCCCATGGGCAGAATTCTCTCACAATAATCATTAGACTTGTGCATGGCTAAAAAATTTGTTTTTTTTTGTTTTTCGGGAATTCAAAAAATTCAGAAATTCGGAAATTAAAAAAATTTGTAATTCGAAAATTAAAAATTCGGAAATCCGACATTCCGAAATTTGCGGTAATTCGGCAATTGCGGTAATTCGGAAATATGCGGTAATTCGGCAATTGCGGTAATTCGGAAATTTGCGGTAATTCGGCAATTGCGTTAATTCGGAAATTCGGCAATCGGAGCAGACGAAAATCCGAAATTCGGAAATCCGAAAATTGGAAAAAACTAAGAATATTTGAAATAATATCTACCTAATAACTATTACATTATAGGTATTGGAATTTCCTTGAAAGTTTGGTTGTTAATGAACTTAAATATGAAATTTAGCACTAATAGTCATACTTTCTAGAAAATGTCAATACCTATATTTAATAGTTATTTATTATAATTTCAAATATTCTTTTTTATTTCCGAAATTCGGAAATAAGGAAGAACATTTGAAATAATAAGTTATTAATTTATTATTTTTACTTATTATAAATTATAATAAGCTATTATTATTTCAAATGTTTTTCCTTATTTCCGACTTTTGCAGTGTGTGACTGTATATATGCATACTGTATGTATGTGTGTGTGCATACTGGGTGTGTATATACTGTGTGTATATTGGATGTATATTGTAATCTATACTGTGTGTTTACATACAATATAAGCACAGTATGTACACACGCAGTATGCACACACACATACATACAGTATGCATATATACAGTCACACACTGCAAAGGTCAGAAATAAGGAAGAACATTTGAAAAAATAATAGCTTATTATAATTCATAATTAGTTTTGAGCGAACCCGGACTGTAAAGTTCGGGTCCGTACCGAACTTTTGGGTGTCCGGGACCCGCACCCGAACCCGGACTTTTCAAAAAAAGTCCGGGTTCGGGTCCGGGGTTCTGGTAATTTTACTAAAAGTTCTGAAAATTGCTGTAAAAAAGTCATGGAGAGTCCTAGAGGTCTGCAAAAGGAAGCAAAATGGGGGTAAGGGTCGGACAAGTGCCCTACAAAGAAATGGGGACAGGGAAATAACTAAAAGCATTTAAAAAAAAAATCAAAAATGAAGGTGGATGTGGACCATCTTCAAACTGTGTCTGAAAAGTATTAATTAACGGTAGAAGCCATATCACTGTTCTAAAATCATCTACAAACTGTGTCAAAAAAGTATAAATAAGCCGGGAGAACCCATATCACTGTTCTACAATCATTTGGAAACTGTGTGTTAAACTTTAACTAAAAGCGGGAGAAACCATACTACTGTTCTGCAAGCATCTGGAAACTGTGTGTTAAACTTTAACTAAAACCGGGAGAAACCATACTACTGTTCTGCAAGCATCTGGAAGCTGTGTGTTAAACCTTATCTAAAACCGGGAGAAACCATACTACTGTTCTGCAAGCATCTGGAAACTGTGTGTTAAACCTTAACTAAAACCGGGAGAAACCATACTACTGTTCTACAATCATCTGGAAACTGTGTGTTAAACTTTAACTAAAACCGGGAGAAACCATACTACTGTTCTGCAAGCATCTGGAAACTGTGTGTTAAACTTTAACTAAAACCGGGAGAAACCATGCTACTGTTCTACAAGCATCTGGAAACTGTGCGTTAAACTTTAACTAAAACCGGGAGAAACCATACTACTGTTCTGCAATCATCTGGAAACTGTGTGTTAAACTTTAACCAAAAGCGGGAGAAACCATACTACTGTTCTGCAAGCATCTGGAAACTGTGTGTTAAACTTTAACTAAAAGCGGGAGAAACCATACTACTGTTCTGCAAGCATCTGGAAACTGTGTGTTAAACTTTAACTAAAACTGGGAGAAACCATACTACTGTTCTACATTCATCTGGGAACTGTGTGTTAAACTTTAACTAAAACCAGGCAAACCCATATCACTGTTCTAAAATCATCTAAAAACTGTGTGTGAAACTATAGCAGAGCGAACCCATATCACTGTTCTAAAATCATCTAAAAACTGTGTGTGAAACTATAGCAGAGCGAACCCATATCCCTGTTCTTCTCTCTGCTATAGTTTCACACACAGTTTTTAGATGATTTTAGAACAGGGATATGGCTTCTCCTGGTTTTAGTTAAAGTTTAACACACAGTTTCCAGATGCTTGTAGAACAGTAGTATGGTTTCTCCCGGTTTTAGCTAAAGTTTAACACACAGTTTCCAGATGATTGTAGAACAGTGATATGGGTTCTCCCGGCTTATTTATACTTTTTTTTTACACAGTTTGAAGATGATTTTAGAACAGTGATATGGCTTCTACCGTTAATTAATACTTTTCAGACACAGTTTGAAGATGGTCCACATCCACCTCCATTTTTTATTTTTTTTTAAATGCTTTTAGTTATTTCCCTGTCCCCATTTCTTTGTAGGGCACTTGTCCGACCCTTACCCCCATTTTCCTTCCTTTTGCAGACCTCTAGGACTTTCCAGGACTTTTTTACAGCAATTTTCAGAACTTTTAGTAAAATTACCAGAACCCCGGACCCGAACCTGGACTTTTTTTGAAAAGTCCAGGTACGGGTACGGGTTCGGGTCCCGGGCACCCAAAAGTTCGGTACGGACCCGAACTTTACCGTTTGGGTTCGCTCAACTCTACTTATTATGAAGTATAATAAGCTATTATTTTTTCAAATGTTCTTCCTTATTTCTGACCTTTGCAGTGTGTGACTGTATATATGCATACTGTATGTATGTGTGTGTACATACTGTGCTTATATTGTATGTAAACACACAGTATACATCCAATATACACACAGTATATACACACCCAGTATGCACACACACATACATACAGTATGCATATATACAGTCACACACTGCAAAAGTCGGAAATAAGGAAAAACATGAAATAATAATAGCTTATTATAATTTATAATAAGTAAAAATTATAAATTAATAACTTATTATTCCTTATTTCCGAATTTCGGAAATAAAAAAGAATATTTGAAATAATAATAAATAACTATTAAATATAGGTATTGAAATTTTCTTGAAAGTATGACTATTAGTGCTAAATTTCATATCTAAGTTCATTAACAGCCAAACTTTCAAGGAAATTCCAATACCTATAATTTAATAGTTATTAGTTAGTTATAATTTCAAATATTCCTAGTTTTTTCCAATTTTTCGTATTTCCGAATTTCCGAATTCCGGATTTTCGTCTGTTCCAATTGCCGAATTTCCGAATTACCGCAATTGCCGAATTACAGCAAATTTCCGAATTACCGCAATTGCCGAATTACCGCGAATTTCCGAATTAACGAAATTGCCGAATTACCGTGAATTTCTGAATTTCCGAATTACCGCGAATTTCCGAATTTCCGCGATTCGGAAAAACGAAAATTCGGAAAAATTCGGAAATTGAAAATTCGGAATTCGGAATTCGTCCGAATTGCCGAATTTTGCAAAATTCGGTAAAAACGAAATTCAGAACGAAACGAATTGCACAAGCCTAATAATCATGTTAACATCAGTTCTCAGAAGACACCCTTTCTCACGATTTATGGAAGACACCCTCAGCTCCCTCTTCCCATGACCTGTTCTCCAGACATTCCAGCTTTGGCCACGGTTCAACAATCATTGAATTCTCTTTGGGGTGAGGTTCATGATTCCCTCCGGGCAGCTGCTGATAAATGTAAAGGTTTTGCCGATCATAGCAGGCGTAAGCTGCCTCCTCTACAGCCTTGGGACAAAGTCTGGCTTTCCACCAGGAACATCAAGCTCCGGGTTCCTTCTCTGAAGTTTGCCCGAAGATTCATTGGGCCGTATACTATAATTTCTAAGCTTAATCTGGTTTGTTTTAAACTGCAGATACCTCGGGATCTCAAACTCCCTTCATATTTCCCTTCTGAAGCCTTTAGTCCTCAATAAGTTCTCTCGTCCTCTCCCTACTGTGGTTCCGGTCTCTGAGGATAGTCGAGAGTACGAGGTTAGTCAAATTCTGGATTCCCGGCTCTGTAAAGGCATTCTTCAATACTTCGAGCATTGGAAAGGGTTTGGTCCTGAGGAGAGGTCGTGGATCCCTGCATCTGCACCACCCAGAGCTCCATTCGCAGCAGTCAGCTAAGTGCACCCCTAACCCCAGCGGTGTGCACCTGTCACCTGCCGTTGGGTGACCTGACAATTGGCTTATGCCTGGGTATCCTTTTTTGTCATTAATGTTAAAAATAAGAATGACTGCCTGTGTTACATGTAATCATACATCACTTTGTAGGGGTAGGAATTTCTTCTTTTCAACTTAAACATTGCTTTTACAGTAAAATGACACATCAGAAGTGCTAGCGACAGGGCATTATTTTTTAGTTTTTCACTCCAGAGAACTGGATTGCAAGAAAAAAAATTAGGAAGTAGCATTTATATTCTAGCTTAATTTCTATAGAAATCATTTCATACTATATACCCGTCATTTCACATCTTTATTTGTGGTCATAAAACTTAAAAAATAATAAATAAATGAAAGTCCTGTTGAAGGCAAAAATAAAAATAAAAAGGTCTCTTCACAGGGTTTTGAGAGCACTCTTCATTTACTGTACATGAGGAATATTACTTTTTTAAAGAAAAAAGATGGCCTAAAGCTGGAATGAGCCAATGTTTAATGAGCCCATCAGACACACCCTAATTATACATTAGGTGGATCATATTTTATTTAAACTTTATGGAATCCTCAAGGAAAAGCTTGAATCTTTACCCAGAAAATAGGAACTCTCAGTTGGCCAGCTCATTAAGATCAATATATGGAAGATGATATGATAAACAATTTTGGTGTGCACACAGTTCATCAGTCATCATCTTACTGCTGCTTCCAAAACAGATGATAATCAGGAGAGTTATATAATAAATAAAAGGCTTTTATACTTTTATGGTCAACAACATATGTTGCTATCTGTAGATGTTGCACAGTATAATACTTCTAGCAGTACATAAAACACGTTTATTGTTCTGGTATTACTAATAAATGACTAATTCTCTTTATCTGTTGAATCCAGAACTATTTATATAACAGAAAATTAGGATCCCTGTGGAACTCTAAATTACATTGGCAAAAGGTTTTATTATCACTTTACTCTAGCTTTAGTACTGTTATATTTTCAAATAAAGTGACAAGTCTTATATAGTTATTCTATATTTGTAGCAAGGCTATAAGGTTATTTTTAATAATAGTGTGTTAAAAAAAGTTGCGTTTTTAAAACAAAAGTGTATTCTGACTGAGATATCAAAAAGCTATAAAGACTAAAGCTAAACAGGAGAGTCATTAATGACTGTGTTAAACACACATAAAATGTTAATTATACCCAAAACAATATATGTTTCAAACATAAAGGAAACCAAACCTATGAAAAAAGGATTTTTTTTGCCATCAAGTATAGCAAAATTGCTTCACAGAGTTTTTGTGCATACAAAATGTATTTACTGTACACTAAATTGCCTGGGGTCTTGCAAGTTCAGGCAATGGCATTTCCAAATTGCACTTTGAGATGTTTTAATATTCATACATTTAGTTGCCCAGGAGCTTTAGCTTTTTCCCAATATATATATACAGTATACACACAGTATCTCGCAAAATACATGCACAACACGGTTATACAAAAATGGAATTTATTACAAAATTAGTTACAAAGACATACAGTATCTCACAAAAGTGAGTACACCCCTCACATATTTGTAAACATTTCATTATATCTCTTCATATCACAACACTGAAGAAATGACACTTTGCTACAATGTAAAGTAGTGAGTGTACAGCTTGTATAACAGTGTAAATTTGCTGTCCCCTCAAAATAACTTAATACACAGCCCTTAAAGCGGTTGTCTACTGAATTTTTTTTTTTTTTTTAAATAAAAACCTGCAAGATAATAGCATAATGAGCTAGTATGCACCGCATACTAGCTCATTATGAAATACTCACCTTGAACGAAGATCCGACCGAGCCGCTTGGTCCCCTCCGTGGGAGTGGACATCTTCACCCGGATCTTGCTTCCGGGTACGCGGCTCCGGCGCTGTGACTGGCCCGAGCCGCGAGACGTCACTCCCGCGCATGGGCGCGGGGCTCGTTTTCCCCGGCAGGGTCCGGAACAAATGCCGGCTTTTGCCGAGATGTATACGGCGCATGCGCCGGAACATACACGGCGCATGCGCCGTAACGATTTATTACATTAGAAAGGGAATATCTTCTAAACCATACAGGTTTAGAAGATATTCATTTTACCTACAGGTAAGCCTTATTCTAGGCTTACCTGTAGGTAAAAGTAAACAAAAAGGGTAGACAACCGCTTTAATGTCTAAACCGCTGGCAACAAATGTGAGTACACCCCTAAGTGAAAATGTCCAAATTGGGCCCAAAGTGTCAATATTTTGTGTGCCCACCATTATTTTCCTGCACTGCCTTAACCCTCTTGGGCATGGAGTTCACCATAGCTTCACAGGTTGCCACTGGAGTCCTTTTCCATTCCTCCATGACGACATCACAGAGCTGGTGGATTTTAGAGATCCTGCGCTCCTCCACCTTCCATTTGAGGATGCCCCACAGATGCTCAATGGGGTTTAGGTCTGAAGATATGCTTGGCCAGTCAATCACATTTACCCTCAGCTTCTTTAGCAAGGCAGTGGTCGTTTTGGAGGGGTGTTTGGAGTCGTTATCAACTTGGAATACTGCCCTGCTGTCCAGTATCTGAAGGGAGGGAATAATGCTCTGCTTCAGTATGTCACAGTATATGTTGGCATTCATTGTTCCCTCAATGAACTGTAGCTCCCCAGTGCCGGCAGCACTCATGCAGCCCCAGACAATGACACTCTCACCACCATGCTTGACTGTAGGCAAGACACACTTGCCTTTGTAGTCCTCACCTTGTTGCCACCACACATGCTTGACACCATCTGAACCAAATAAGTTTATCTTGGTCTCATCAGACCACAGGACATGGTTCCAGTAATCCATGTCCTCAGTCTGCTTGTCTTCAGCAAACTGTTTACGGGCTTTCTTTATTCTCTACGGACATCATCTTTAGTAGGGGTTTCCTTCTGGGACGATAGCCATGCAGACCAATTTGATGCAGTGTGCGGCGTATGACAGGCTGACCCCCCCACCCCTTTAACCTCTGCAGCAATGCTGGCAGCACTCATACGTCTATTTCATAAAGACAACCTCTGGATATGACTGGACATGACGCTGAGCATGTGCACTCAACTTCTTTGGTCGATCATGGCGAGACCTGTTTTGAGTAGAACCTGTCCTGTTATACCACTGTATGGTCTTGGCCACCGTGCTGCAGTTCATTTTCAGGGTCTTGGCAATCTTCTTATAGTCTAGGCCATCTTTATGTATACCTACAATTCTTTTTTTCAGATCCTCAGAGAGTTCTTTGCCATGAGGTGCCATGTTGAACTTCCAGTGACCAGTATGAGAGTGATAACACCACATTTAACACACTTGCTCCCCATTCACACCTGAGACCTTGTAACACTAACGAGTGACATGACACCGGGGAGGGAAAATGGCTAACTGGGCCCAATTTGGACATTTTTCACTTAGGGGTGTACTCACTTTTGTTGCCAGCGATTTAGCCATTAACCACTTGCCATCCGGGCCAATTCTGGCACTTCTCCCTTACATGTATAAATCATCATTTTTTTGCTAGAAAATACTCAGAACCCCCAAACATTACATATGTTTTTTTAGCAGAGATCCTAGGGAACAAAATGGCGGTTGTTGCAACTTTTTGTGTCACGTGGTATTTGCGCATTTATTTAAAAAAAAAACAGTTTCATGAATTAAAAAAAAAATAAATGTGAAAGAAATTTTACGCCGAGTAAATAGATACCTAACATGTCACATTTTGAAATTGCACACACTGGTGGAATGGCGCCGAACTTTGATACTTAAAAATCAATACTTTAAAAATTTTTACAGGTTACATGTTTAGAGTTACAGAGGAGATCTTGAGCTAGAATTGTTGCTCTTGCTCTAACGCACGCAGCGATACCTCACATGTGTGGTTAGAACACTGTTTACATATGTGGGCGCGACTTACTTATGCGCTCGCTTCTCTTTTATTTATTTTTTATTCCTATTGCAGGGAATGTAAACATCCCCTGTAATGGGGATAGTTGATGACAGGTCCTCTTTATGGAGATATGCGGAGTCTATAAAACTCCACATCTCTCCTCCAGGCTGGAAAGGCTGAGATTAGGGAAAAAACGAACGATCCCGGCCTTTCCAGCCAAGTTCATGGGCATTGTTTACATCCAGTGACCCGAATGTGATGTCATAACATGCACCCAGGCTTCCGAGAGCCATAGATTTAACCGGGGACCATCTGTCCCTCAGAAATCTCTGGTACTTCCTTCCGGCAGCAGCCGATTCCTTCCCCTGTTCACTGATCTCTCAGTGGGTTGGAAGAAGCACCGGAATGTGACGGGAGGGGGGGACTTCCCCTCCCGTCGCCTGTAAGAACGATTAAGTGGCTAAACTGCCACTATGATCATTCTTATAGTGATGGAAATCGTCCGCTGAAAAAAATGATATCTCAATGATTGTTTTTTTGGCTGAAGCTACGCTTAAAAAATTTACCTGTTCGGACTTACAAACAAATTCAACTTAAGAACAAACCTACGGGGGGCGTGGCCGGCATGTGAGACAGAGAGGACGTGCAGCGCCGGAGCTCCGATCCTGATTCAACTTTCAGCAGTATATTCCACTTACCTTCGGGTTCTTTCCTACTCACCTGGTCCAGGGAACACTCTCTTCACGCGGCTGCACTGTCCGGAGGCGAGGGGAGATTCTTGAGGAGTCGGAGCTCGGTTTTGGGTTCGGAGGCCTACAGACGCCGGGCCCGAGTCGCGGCCATCTTGTCCACGAGGAGACGCGGACGCAGGACAGGGCGCAGTGGAGAGAGGTGAGACCCGCTGTGAATGCAGCTGGGCTGGGTGAGCTCCAGCTTGGGACTCTGAGGCCTGCCTGATTAGCCTCTTTGGCCAGGGGTGCAACCCCCTGCGTGTGACCGGGGATCAGACGCCCTCTGTGTGTGAGGGGTGTGGATGGGACCCCCGCGCACTAGGTCCACAGCGCCCAGTGACACCCAACGGTCATACTCTTCGGTGGTGCGGGCATCGGCACACCAACCCCTCACCATGGCAGCAAGCACTCAGACTGGGACAGAACAGGGGGCGACAGGGACCCCCCTAGGGAATGACATCCTGGAGGCCATTAAGGCTTGTAATGACTCTATCATGGCTTGCAGAGAAACGCTAACCACTAAAATAGATTATCTTGCTCTGGATGTGGGGCTCATTCGCCAGGACATGGATAAATTCAGAGGCCGAGTTACAGAGGTAGAACACAGGGTGTCAGGGCTGGAGGACACAGTTCACTCAGACTCCAGAGAGCTGAGGGCCCTACAGCTGCAAGTGAAAGCACTTCAACACAGAGCTATTGACACAGAGAATCGCCTGAGGCGAAATAATGTGCGTATCCTTGGCCTACCTGAGAGAGCTGAGGGCACCAACCCAGCAGAATTTACAGAACACCTCCTGACTACAACACTGGGTCTTGGGCCTATGCCGTCTACGTTTGTGGTGGAGAGGGCGCACAGAGTCCCACCAGTGCCCCCCAAACCTGGTGCCCCCCCACGCCCTTTTCTGCTGCGGCTACTTAACTACAGAGACAGAGACAAAATCCTTGCGGCCGCACGAGCTAAGAAGGAGGTCATATTTGAAAGTGCTAAATTATCCTTCTTCCCAGATTACTCCCAAGAAATCCAACAGCAACGTAAATCTTTCACGGAAGTCCGCAGGCGCCTAAGGGAAAAGGGCATAAGATTTGGCCTCTTATATCCCAGCAAACTTCGAGTTACAGATGGGGACCGCACCCGCTTCTTCCTTACACCAGGAGAGGCCTCAGACTGGTTGGACTCGCTGTAAACGCGGTGGTCTCCCTCGTTTTCTTGGACTCCTACTGTCCTGGGCCGGCAGGCCTGTTCCCTCTCTCCGGTCCCCCTCCCCTTCCCCCCCTTTATCCCCTTGCATGCTTCCTGCATTCAATGATACAATGAAAATATTGTGAAGAGCCACGGTCCACCTGTGCTTATACTTTGATGCTCAAAGTTCCCTGACCTATTCCTGGTTGTGTACCTCCTGGATATTGAGGAGCTCCGGTAGTTGTGACACACGGAGGTGCCTCAGCCAAGTTCTATCAGGTAGAACGTGCAGCACTCTGACCCCCCCACCCCCCCCCCCCATTCAGCCCTCCTTCCTCCTACTGAAGACTGTGACTTGAGTTCGGACGCCTCTCT
>BLSH010024038.1:3981549-3996040 GCA_018402905.1 Glandirana rugosa
TTAGAGACTGTACACTTCAACGTCGAGTGCAGCTCAACGGCTGTTTTCTAGTTTTAAGCGGCCCCTGCCCGAAAGGCGTATTTGCCTCCTAACTAGACGGTGGCTGACGACGTTTCGAAGGCTCCACCTAGAGACGAGGGATTGATGGCGACGATATCTCCTCTATATCATGGGGGAACATCGGCGGAATTTCCGTAGGGTCCATTGGAGGCCCCTCCGTCTCGGGCGTAACACGAGGGTCATCCGAAGGTCATCCCCCCCTTAAAACAGGCGGTCACGGCCTACACTCTGGGTAGCGCTGGGGTTAGAGGTATTTCGTCGTGAGGCTCTGCAACCTCTCGCCTATGCGGAAAGCCCGTCCCCGGCGAATTTTGATCTTTTGTCGGCAACTCGACGTGAGCTGCAACTTCACATGTCAGAGATTACCAGGCTAGAGACCTTCAGAGCTAAGCAAAATTTTTTTGAACAGGGGGACAGAAATGGTCGGTTGTTAGCCATGATGGCTCAGCATGAGTGCCCATGCACCCTTATCCCTGAAATCTCTACGGATAGGGGTGAGGTATTGACCTCCCCTCCAGATATTTTAGACAGGTTCAGGGAATACTACGAAACACTATATGCCTCTGTCCTGCCTCCAGGCTTCCGGCCGGATGACTTGCGGAGCCTTTTAGATCCGCTGGCGTTGGGCTGGTTGTCGGATGCGGAGAGGGAATCCCTGGTTAAACCGTTTACAGCAACTGAGATACTGAAGGCTATCCATTCGTTCCCCTCAGGTAAGGCCCCAGGGCCTGATGGGCTCCCTATAGAATTTTACAAAACTCATGGAGCTTTCCTGGCTCCTCTGCTTGCGGACATGTTCACGGAATGCCTTAAAACTGGCTCTCTTCCGGGATCGATGTCCCATGCCCATGTTACCCTGATTCACAAACCTGAGAAGGATCAGAAGCTATGCTCTTCCTACAGACCAATAGCACTGCTCAATAATGACTTAAAAATACTGACTAAATTATTGGCATTTCGGTTATACCCCTTACTTCCATCGATTATAGACCCAGACCAGACAGGCTTTATGCCTGGCAGGTCGACAGATGTTAACCTCCGTAGACTGCATACCAACATTTCGGCCCCACACACCAACTCGGGAACGCGGGCGGTAGCTGCGCTTGATATTGAAAAGGCCTTCGATACGGTGGAGTGGCCCTTTCTGTGGGAGACTCTTCGTAGAATGGGGTTTCCCTTAGTGTTTATTAAATGGCTGCAGGTCATCTATAAATGTCCCACTTCTTCCATACGCATAGGTGGTAGGTTATCTTCCTCCTTTTTGTTGCATAGGCACTAGGCAGGGCTGCCCTCTCTCTCCGGCTTTATTTGCCATTGCTATTGAACCGGTAGCGGAGGCTCTTCGTACCTCCCCACATATTACTGGCCTACGTATTGGCCTGCTGGAAGAGAGGGTAGCCCTGTATGCTGATGACATGCTTCTCTTTCTACAAGACGCGGGACCCTCGTTGCAGGGTGCGCTTCGGGTACTTGATGGCTTTGCTGGGGTTACCGGACTCAGAGTGAACTGGAAAAAATCTCTCTTGTTCCCTATAGATGAGGCGGCTAAATCTACGGCCGCGCCGGATGTACCGCTACAGTGGGTAAGGGAGTTTAGATATCTGGGGGTACTGATTTCAAGGGCCGCATCTGACTTCATAGAGAAAAATCTATCCCCGGTAGTGCGCGAGACTAAGACCAGATTGAAAGCCTGGGAAAATCTCCCCCTTTCCCTCATGGGACGGATTAATCTCATTAAAATGAAAATTATACCTAAATTTATATACCTATTCCGTAACTCTCCACAATGGATCCCTATGTCATTTTTTCAAAACCTGAACAGATTGTTTTCCTCCTTTTTGTGGGGACCCAAACCCCCTAGATACAAACTCTCCACGCTGATGCGACCCTGTGCACAGGGGGGAATGGCTTTCCCAGACTGCTTCAAATATTTCCTAGCTACCCAACTCGTGACGGTGTCCTGGTGGCTTAATCCAGACCTGTTTAATACCGCCACGGGTTTGGAAGCAGCAGTAGTGGGCTCACTAGAGGCCTTGAGACTCCTCATTTTTAGGGGGCCCGGGGCCCCGTATGATTTGACTCCTTCTATGCGCACTACCTTGAGAGCATGGGGGGCTGGCCTGCAATGTGAAAGATATTCACAGAAAGAACTCTCCCCAGAAGCCCCATTGTGGCTAAATCCAAATCTCTCTCACTTCTTTCAGATGCAGGATCCATATGCTTGGACGAGGTACGGGGTGAAATTGGTGACACACATAGTGTCGGAGGGAAGTCTCCTCTCCTTTGCCCAGGTTTCAGCCAAGTACGGGGTTCCAGGTCATTATTTTTTTAGATACATGCAACTCTCCCACGCTTTTGTGGCTCAGTTCTCAGGTACTGCTTGTGTATTTACACAATCTGGTTTGGAGCAAGTGTTAAGGACATCCTGCCGAGAAAAGCCGACCTCACGATTATACTCCGAGTTGGTCCTTGCCTCGTTGCCGCCTCTGGAGCGGTTGCGAGAGAGATGGCGGCGGGATGCTCCTGATCTGGACAATGATGACTGGGACGATATTTGGGACTTCCCATTCAGGTCCCTGATCTCCATCAGGGACCGAATGGTGCAGTTCAAAATCGTACATAGGGCCTATTACACCCCTCATAGGGTACATAAGATGCACCCGGAACAATCGGCCGGATGTTGGTGGTGTAGTGAGGAAGTCAGCGACTTTATACACGTTTTTTGGGGGTGCCCCAGCATCCAGAGGTATTGGAGGGATGTGGTGGCCCTGGTCAATACAGTGGCGGCCACGTCCATCACCCCATCCATTGAGTGCTGCCTGCTGGGGCTGGTTGAATCTCTGGTACCGACTGTTGCAAAGAGAACACTGTTAGGAACACTCTTTTTTTATGCTCGTAAGACGATTGCTATGCAGTGGAAAAAGTCTTCTCCTCCCTCACAGGTCCAGTGGAGAGCGTTAGTAAATAGCTGTCTCCCGCTCTATAAAGATACATATGCATCAAGGGGATGTCCAAAAAAATTTGATAAGGTCTGGCAGACCTGGCTGGGAGAACCCTCCACGTCTTAACGGTAAGGGCTTGGGATGAGGCGGGAAGGTGGAGGCGAAGATATTGTGACACAGTGATGGAACAGAAGTCAATGTATTCTATGATTCTGAAATGTCTCAGCACTAACTGTAATATTGCCTAATGCAGCTATTTGTTTGATTCATGTAGTGGCAGCAGCCGCTGTTGTTTATGTCTTGAAAACTCAATAAAAAAAGATTTTTAAAAAAAAAAAGAACAAACCTACAGTCCCTATCTTGTTTGTAACCCAGGGACCACCTGTACTGAAAGCCGATGGCACTGTGAGCCGGCGCAAAGTGGTTAATGGCTGTGTGTTGAGTTATTTTAAGGGGACAGCAAATTTGCACTGTTATACAAGCTGCACACTGACTACTTTACATTGTAGCAAAGTGTCATTTCTTCAGAGTTGTCACATGAAAATATATAATAAAATATTTACAAAAATGTGAGGGGTGTACTCACTTTTGTGAGATACTGTATATAAAAAAGACAGACAATGCGTGTCACTGTATGACACTGAAATGCTCTGTCAAAAACACACATATATAGTGACACTAAAGGGCTAACGCTTTTAGATAGTTACATCATGAAGAATGCAAGAAATATGGGGGTACAACAGTCAGTATTTTAGCCCATACTGGGTAATATTTAAAACTGAAACAGCACATTTAGCTGCTGTGTATACCAGAGAGAGCAGAGAACAGAATGATTACTCATCTCCCAAGTCTTCTTGTCAAAAGCCTTCTGTGTGCTGTAGCCCTTCTCAGCCACCTTAATACTTACCTAAGCCCCCTTTCAATCCAGCTATATCCACTAGTCCCTCGGCCATTCAGGACTCTCCCTCCTGATTGGCTGAGACACAGCAGCGGTGCCTTTGGCTCCCACTGCTGCCAATCAAAGTCAGTTAGCCAATCAGGAGAGAGAGGGGACGGGGCCGAACTGCAGCTCGGCTCGGGTGCCCCCATAGCAAGCTGCTTGCTGTGGGGGCACTCGACAGGAGAGAGGGGCGAGGAGCATTTAAGAGGGACGCGAGAAGAGGAGGTTCCATGCTGCCCTGTGCAAATCCACTGCACAGAGGAGGTAAGTGTATCTACACTGTTTGGGGGACAGTACCAGTGGTCTAGTCACAGGTCAGTACAGCGACTGTAAACTTAATAAAGTAGTCCACCATGAAGTTCAGTACCAATTGGGCAGACACGTGGAGTTTGTACTGACTTACTGTACTGATGGAGATGAGAATCTTCACAGAATAAAGTAAATAGAAATTTGCTTTTTACATAATTGGATAATGAATGTGAATATGTACGCCATTTATTGTGTAAAGATTCTCAATTGCTTTAGTAAATTGGCTTCAGTGCAGTAGCTTATCTATTCTGCCTCTGCCTCTTCCTGCAAAATCAAAATATGCAAGGGCTGGCATGTAGAAATCTGCAATTCACACTAAACATATCATTAATGGAAGGAGTTTTGTGTACAAACTACCCTCAGCTTCATAGTCACTTTAATCCAACCTAAGGCTCGATTCACATCTATGCGTGTTTTTTTTTTGCTTTACATTCACTGTATATAGCCAGTTGCTAAGGAGCGGGCCAGGAAGCCGGAAGCTGCGCCCTTAACAACTGATTAGTCATCAGCTGTCAGTGGGGTTCCCCACTGACAGTTGAATGTAAAAAAATATTTGCCAGCTAAAATATTCACAAAAAAAGCCATGAAGCCCCCCCCAAAAATCTATACCAGACCCTTATCCAGGCACGCTGCCTGGAAGGCCAGGAAAGGGGGGACGAGAGAGAGCCCCCCCCTCCTGAACCATGCCAGGCCACATGCCCTCAACATTGTGGGGTGATCCCCATGTTGATGGTGACGAGGGCCTCTTCCCCACAACCCTGGCCAGTGGTTGTGGGGGTCTGCGGGTGGAGGACTTATCAGAATCTGGAAGCCCCCTTTAACAAGGGGGGCCCCAGATCCTGGCCCCCCTATGTGAAATGTACCCCTACCCATTCACCAAAAACGTAGTGTAGTGTGACAAACGACAAGAGACAGCTTTTGACAAGTCCTTTATTAAAAATGTCTTCTTCTTCCCCCACTTCTTCCTCTGGTCTTTTTGTTCTTCATCCAGTCTTCGTGTTCTTCCTCCAGTCTTCTTCTTCCTCCAGTGTTCTTCTTCTTTCTCCGGTGTTCTTCTTCCTCTGCCGCCGCTGCCATCGATGAAAATAAAAAAAGTTATCCTCCTTCGACACTGGGTCCTGCCGATATGTCCACTCCAATGTCGCACATATCTTATATAACTATGGGGCGCAGACATTGGATAACGTCATCCAGAGACCCTGCCCCTTGTGATGTCATCCCCCCGAGGAATGATGGGCCCATGGTGTCACAAGAGGATGGGGTGTCCGGATGATACCAACTGATGGCCATGCTCAATAGTTATAGAAGGAATGTCCCATTTCAAATCTTTTTATTGAAAGTTTTTAAGTACAACAAGAGAGGTATATATAAAAACCTAGAGTCTAGCACACATATACTCTAATACCAAGTACACATATAAATATGGGCACGTGCTTATAATACGGGATATTAGTAGAAAGAAAATGTAAATGAAATAACAATGACTGAAGATCAACTGTATATAACCTTTTCTGATTATCAGAGAAAAGCAAATAGCAATGGAAGGTGCAATACCAAAGCGAAAATAAAGTATCTCCCAGGCAGACGTCTCCCCGGTCACCCCATCTGGGAACAAACTGTGACCGGGAGGACAGGCAATAACCATCCCCCCCGGGAACCCTATATCATAAGGAGCTTTAAAGAGTATAGTCTCTAATATAACACAGGGAACTGCACTAAATCAAACAATCGCAACCCATTTTTATAAGCCCCTTAGTAAGAGTTTTTATTAACCTCCTCCAACCACATAGTTGGGGAAGGGCGGAACAGCCCCTGTACCAAACTGACCCTATCAGGCAATTAAAGATCGAGATTAAGACAAGCTGGAAAAGAAAGAAGACATAGTAACTTGAAGAGAAAAAGAAAGCTAAAGAGAAGAAAAGGGAAAGTAGACACCAGTGAAGCTAATTGAGGGAGTAGAAGAAAAAGGATCACCCCGGTAATTTTATGTAATTCCTCCAGGGTCCCCAAACAAGATCAAATTTAGGGGAGGTATCCAGGATGTAGCTGGCCTGCTTTTCCTGAACCATTATCCAGGATATCTTCCGCAAAGCCTCAGAGAAGGATACTGACGGGCGTTTCCAAGACCTAGCAATTGTGATCTTAGCCCCCAGTAGAATAAATTGGATGAGCTTAAATAGTGGTTTGGAGAGACCTTCAGGTTTAGAATTGAGCAGGGCTATTTCTGGACATTGGGGGATCGGAAGACCTGAGACCTTACGAATCAGGTGGAAAAATTTGTTCCAAAAACCTCTCAGGTGGGGACATTCCCACCACGTGTGAAGGAAGGTGCCCACATGCTCGCAACCTCTGAAGCAGAGATTAGAGGCATTAGGGAACATAGCTGCTAATCTGGATGGTTCCAAATACCACCTGATGAATACCTTTAAATTGGCTTCCTTCAATAAGATATTAGCGATCCCCTTATAGCAACTGGATAATAACAAGGTCCATTTGTCCGCATCCCACTCCACGTTTAGATCCCTATCCCATTTATCCATGTGCGGTGGTCTGGATGAGTCCTCCATCAGAGCAGCGTAGATCATAGAGATACCACCTCTCGTATCCACAGTTCCCGAACACCACTGTTCATATGGGGTAATGCCTGAGTGATCCTTCCTGGAATTCCACCAGGTGGTCAGGAAGTGGTGTATTTGGAAAAAACGAAATTTTTCTGAGAGTGGCATATCTAGCTTATTTATGAAATGAGTCAACGACAGAGGTCCAGTCAGCGATAAGAAATGGCCTATATGATATAGCCCCTTATCCGTCCACCATTTAAAGGCCTTAATGTCTAAACTGGGTGGGAACTGAGGGTTATGAAAAAGGTGAGTGAGTGGACAAAGAGTTGAGATTAAGTTGGGAGACTTGAGAACTGAGTCACAGAGGGCCATAGAGTGGGACAAAGTAGGAGAGAGAATTGGGGGTCTCGATTTAAGAGGGGCACTTATCAGGAAGTCGATAGTATTGTGGGGAACTGCCTGTCTCTCTATTTTGACCCAATCCGGAGCAATCCCTCTGGAGAAGACGATTGAGAACTGGACTAGTTGGGCCGCCTGGTAGTATTAAAAACCAGTTTTTTTTGCTATAAAATTACTTAGAACCCCCAAACATTATATTTTTTTTTTCTAACACCCTAGAGAATAAAATGGTGGCCATTGCAAAACTTTGTCACACCGTATTTGCACAGCGGTCTTACAAGCGCGATTTTTTTGGAAAAAATTCATTTTTTTTAGTTAAAAAATAAGACAACAGTAAAGTTAGGTCAATTTTTTTCCATATTGTGAAAGATAATGTTACGCCAAGTAAAATGATATCCAAAATGTTATGCTTCAAAATTGCGTCCGCTTGTGGAATGGCGACAAACTTTGCAACATAAAAATCTCCATTGGCGGCGTTTAAAAAATTCTACAAGTTAGCATTTTTGAGTTACAGAGGAGGTCTAGGGCTCAAATTATTGTGCTCGCTCTAACGATCTCGGCGATACCTCACATGTGTGGTTTGAACACCATTTTCATATGTGGGCGGGACTTGCGTATGCGTTCGCTTCTGCGCGCGAGCTCGCAAGGACGGTGCACTTTAAATTTTTTTTTTTTAATTATTTATTGTAATTTTTATTTTTACAACTTTCTTTTTTTTTCAAAAAAATTTTGATCACTTTTTTTTCCTATTACAAGAAATGTAAACATTCCTTGTAATAGAAAAAAGCATGCCAGGACCTCCAAAATATGAGATCCGGGGTCAAAAAGACCTCAGATCTCATATTTACACTTAACCACTTCAGCCCCGGAAGGATTTCCAGCTTTAGGACCGGAGCCCTTTTTGCGATTCGGCACTGCGTCGCTTTAACTGAAAATTGCGCGGTCGTGCGACGTTGTACCCAAACGAAATTTACGTCCTTTTTTTCCCACAAACAGAGCTTTCTTTTGGCGGTATTTGATCACCGCTGCGTCATTTCTGTTCGCCGCTATAAACAAAAGAAGAGCAACAATTTTGCAAAAAAAACCAAATTTCTTACTTTTTGCTAAAATACAAATCCAAAAAAAAAATATAAAAAAACATTTTTTTTCACCGTTTTTGGCCGATTTATATTCTTCCTCATATTTGTGATAAAAAAAATCGCAATCGGTGTTTATTGATTGGTTTGCGCAAAAGTGGTCGCGTTTACGGATGATGAGAATTCATTTCTGGGGTTTTTATTTATTTTTTTTACTAATAATGACGGTGATCTGCGATTTTTAGCGGTACTGCGATATTTCAGCGCACATGTCGGAACATTTTGACACTTTTTTGGGACCATTGGCATTTATACAGCGATCAGTGCTATAAAAATGCACTGATTACTGTGTAAATGCCATTGGCAGTGAAGGGGTTAACCTGCAGGGGGCACTCTAAGGGTTAACTATGTTCCCTGGGCATGTTCTAACTGTATGGGGACTGCCCTAGCTTGGGAAGGGAAGTGGTCACAGCCTCCATGTACAGGAAGGCTGTGATCACAGCCCTTACCCCCTCAAAGAACGGAGGTCTGTGTTTACTTCTTTCACTCCAGGGGGGCATAGCGGGTGGCTGGCGGAGATCGACTCCGCCGCATCCGCTCCCTGGCCCTCCCCGAACACAGTGAGCGCGCGGGCGCGCCTCCGGTGGTGAACGCGCGCTCACTAGGCTCGATTCCGCAGCCACCATCGTATGACGGCGATTTGCGCAATAGAGCCACTCTGACCAGTGGTCGGCAAGCGGTTACATGCATAAAAAAAAATTAGAAAAAAATGGCATGGGAAAAAAAATGTCCCCTTTAAGAGCATTGGGCGGAAGCGACTTGTGACGTCGCTTCCGCCCAGCCATGTTATGGAGCTGGGTGAACAGCTTCAGACGCTCACTCGGCTCACGGACATTGGGGGGGGACGCGATCATCTCCGCCGCCGGAAAGCGGTGGGAGGGGGGGGCACCTCTCCCACCGCTGATAAAAGTGATTTGGCGGCAAATCCACTGCTAACACCACTTTTATCTTGCAGGGAATCGCCTGCTGAAAAAAAAGATACCGGGGTTATGGAAGCTATCTGCTACCAGAACAACGATATTCCACTTCAAAACAGCCGCCGTCAAACGACGTACGGCGGTCCGGAAGTGGTTAAAAAGGTGTGGGAGACCTAGGCCCCCTTGATTACGTCTCCTATAGAGCACCTTAGCTGAGCATCTAAGACCTTTACGGGCCCAAATGAATTTCAGAATCAGGGATTGCAGTTTTTGCAGATCAGACTTCTTAACCGGAATGGGAAGAGCCCTGAAGAAATAAAGAATCCTAGGAAGGAGGGTCATCTTGATCGCGTGTAATCTACCCAACCAAGATAGACCCTCCTGATCCCAGCTAGAAAGGTCCTGTGTTAACTTCTTTAAGAGAGGGGGTAATTAGCTTCTAATAGTTTATTGATGTTGGCCGCCAGACTGACCCCCAAGTAGAGGATCTGGGAAGAGTTTCAGCTAAATTTATATTGGTCCTTTAGTCGAAGTACAATTTGATCAGGCAAAGATATATTTAAAGCTGCTGATTTAGACCAATTTACACAGACCTGAGATTTCGCCAAATAGTTGAAGTAGCTGTATAACCTTAGGAGTAGACGTGAGGGGGAGGAGATGAACAGCAGCAAGTCCTCTGCGAATAGCGCGCATTTGTGTGAGTACAGGCCACAGTCGATCCCTTGGATGTCTGGGTTGTCTCTGATGGTGATGGCCAAAGACTCCATCGCAATTGCGAAAATTAAAGGGGATACAGGGCATCCTTGTCTAGTGCCACGGAAGATAGGGAAAGGTTTGGAGAAAAAGTTATGCAATTTAACTTGGGCACTAGGGCTTGAATAAAGGGCTTTTAGGGTTTGGATAAATCTAGGTCCAAAACCCCATCTCTTTAAGACTTCAAAAAGATAAGACCAATCTACCGTGTCAAAAGCTTTTTGCAAGTCGACAGATAAAATATAGCCTTCCCGAGCAGGGCTCCCATCCCAGTTTGAATTAAGTAACGACACGATATCCACTGCTCTACGGATCTGTTTGGGGCCTTGCCTGCCCGGAATAAAACCTACCTGATCTTTATGAATGTATTGGCCTATGAATTTAGAAAGTCTATTAGCTAAAATTTTAGTCATAATTTTGAGGTCATTATTTATTAAAGAGATGGGTCTGTAATTGCCAACATCAAAATTATCCTTTCTAGGTTTGGGGATGACCGAAACAAATGCTCTATTGGCATCGCTTTGTAGGACTGTACCCGATCTTAATGAATTGAAGAATTTTGTTAGGTAAGGAGCAATAACTGGGCCAAAGGTTTTGTAATAGCCCGTGGAGAAGCCATCTGGTCCAGGGGCTGAACCTTTCTTAAGATTTTTAATCACCTCCAATACCTCCACATCATTGAAGGGCAATTCTAGAGAAGCCACATGATCTACCGACAGTCTAGGAAGGGTGATGGAATTAAAAAAAGCTTGAGAGTAGGAGGGGAAGCTGCTTGCCCCTTGTCATAAAGTTTAGCGTAGAAATTTTGAAAGGTAGACATAATCCGTTTCGGGTTCTGGGTGAGAGTGCCCGAATGATCCCTGACCTTAGGGAAAGAAAAGGAGCGACATCTGGGGGACAGCCTGGCAGCCAACTTGGGGCCTATATGATCTCTCTGCAAATACGAATGAGCTCTGGACCACTGTATTTGCTTCTCAGCTTTGGTAGTGAGGGCAAGATTCAAGGCTACTCTACCCGCTTCCAGTTGAGACCATGAATGATGTGTCGGATTCTTTTTATGAGTTCTAGCTAGGTCTTGAAATTTCCTTTCCAGATTCTCAATCTCTATCTTCCTCTCCCTTTTTAACCTGACTGATAGTTAGATAAAGTTTCCCCTCATAACCCCTTTATGAGCTGCCCACAATATTGGTGGAGAAACTTCCCCAGTGTCATTTCTGTGAAAATAATCTTTAAGTTCCTTTTCTAACATTACACAATGCACTGGATTATTCAGGAGGGATTCATTTAGGCGCCAGTGGGGGTTCCTCACCCCACCTGGTTCGACTTTGATATGTATTATTACTAGAGAATGGTCAGACAAGGGAGAGTCCCTATTGGAGGATTTAAAGATTAAGGAAGATAAAGAGGCTGGGACAAAGATGTGATCTATTCTTGCCATACTCTTATGTGGAGCTGAGTAGTGGGAGTAGTCCCTCACTTTAGGGTTTAATTCCCTCCAGATATCTATAAAACCTATGGAGAAAGGGAGTCTGGCGAGCTTAAGACTATGTTTCGGGGGCCGGATTAGGTGGGGTGTTCCATGGCCCGACTTGTCAAGCATGGGATCAAGGGCCAGATTTGAGTCCCCACCCAATATTACCTTCCCCTCGAGAAGGGGTAGGATACGATTAAATAATCCATGGAAGAATTTATCCTGGCCAGAATTTGGAGCATAATAGGACACGAGAGAATATGTCACTCCCCCTATGGACCCTTTCAGAAGAATAAATCTCCCCTCTGGGTCCTTAACTTCTTTCATGAGGGTAAAAGCTAAGTACTTAGCGAAAAATATTCCCACTCCTCTTTTCTTATCTGGTACGTTTGCTAGAAAGAAATGTGGATAGCTTGAATGTATATATTTGGGAACATATTGCTTAGGGAAGTGGCTTTCTTGTAGCATGAGTATGTCTAGATGATGGGAACGGGCTAAATAAAAATATTTTTTCCGTTTTACAGGGGAATTAAGGCCCTGAAGGTTATGCGATGCCACTCTCAGAAAAGAAGGCGAATTAGCAGACATGGGAACTGTGGAGATATTGATCCACAAACCCCATTAGGTAAGGACTCACCCAAACCCGAGCAGGCATAAGGAAGGACCTGTCCAACCAAGTAACAAAGGAGCTGATCCGTGGGGGTCTTCCACAAGGTAGACTTTCCTGGTGTCTAAAAGAAGAAGAGAAGAGCAGAAAGGTAACAAAAGGATATAACAAATGATATTGAAGAGAGACTGAAGCAAACAGCAGAAGGGGGAAGTGGCAAAAACTAGCCACGTATCCCCCCAAGTTCCTGGGAGTGAGGAGACCAGGGGATCCCCTCATTAGCAGGAAAAAGGAAAAAAGTGTCTGCCCAAACAGCAGAACTACATTTGACCTAGGGAGTACCATTGAGAGTATCCCAAAGTCAGAGGGAGCAGCATGGCTTCCCTCCCGGTCACTTCTCTGGAGCCAGAACACAAGTTGAACTGATGGCTTACCCAGAAATAACACAAAAATCTGGAGCAAAAAATGTAGAGCAAAAAATGTAGTCAAAACGCCCCCCCCCCGGGGGCTCCCGACTGGATAAGTCGGGGTCAACAGGAGGGACCCGTCGGGACCCTCAAACGGGTCTTCTCTGGTTCCATGACTTAAGGATCAAACAAATCAGGGGGGAATAGACGGAACCAATAAAGCTCAACAAAACAGTCCTGTAGCACGTTATGTGAAACCAGCTAAAAGAGAAAAGAAAACAAGCATTGGGAACAGCCCGCAGCCGGCTCCCATCCTGCCCCCGCATAATGGGCCGAGCCTGGGAAAGGGCAAGGATGTAAGCCAACCCCTGACCGCCCAATGAAAAAATATAAAGGAAAATACATCTTTAAACAGTATTAAACAACCGGACATTAGCCACCCTCAGTGAGGAGTGTTAGGATTCAGAGGTCTTTGAAAAATAGTAATCAGACAAGACCAAATTGGGGATCAAAGACAAGGATAGCAGGACAAAACTCAAGGAGGGTGGGAGTCCTTTGCCCTCTTCTGTTGCTGTTTCTGCCACATTGGAAGAACGGGACTCTGGGGAGAGGGTCTCTTGGAGGGACCCATGTTCTTGTGATGAGAAGCTGAAATAGAGTCTAGTGATATGAGGTTGAGCTTGATCAGCAGCTGTTCTCCTTCTTGGAATGAGGAAAAGCCAAATTTCTTGCCTTTGGAAATGAAAGTCAGATGGAAGGGGAAGGACCACCAGTAGTTGATGGATGATTTATTGAGAATTTCCAAAAGAGGCTTAAGGGATCTTCTTTTCTGTATAGTAGTCGGAGATATGTCAGCAAAGACTTGAACAGAGTGACCTTGAATAGAAAGGTTGAGTTTGGATCTAGAGACCTTCATGACCTCCTCTTTAACTCCATAAAAGTGAGGTTTTACCACATTGTCTCTAGGAAGGCCGTCCGACCTTGGCGGCTGAAGAGCTCTATAAGCCCTGTCTAATTCCAGGCGGTGCTCCGGGATACCTAGGATGATTTCTTTAATAAAATCGCGCACAACCGCACGCACGTCTGTGATGGCCTCAGGAATCCCTTGGATTCGAAAGTTATAACGTCTAGAGCGATTCTCCAAATCGTCTATTTTGGAGAGAGCCGATTCCAGTTGATCCTGAAATTCCTGAATGCGTGCTGTGTTTTGATTGATTCTGGAAACTGATTGGTCCGTCTTCTGTTCTATTGCGTCTATTCTGGTTCCCAAGCCTTGAAGGTCAGCCTGGATAACGGAGGTAATTTGAGAGGCTGTTTGGGCAAGGCCCTAGAAAGCATTTTGGAGAATACCTCCATCATCATCTGAAAGTCTGATTGAGGTATTAGGGCTTGGGGGGTAGACGGGTCCATTTGTGGGTTAATCGGACTTTGTTCCTTAAAAGGTGTTTTAACCGCTTACCGACGGCTGATCGGCAATTGACGGCGACAGAGTGGCTCTGTAACGCGAATCGCCGTCATACGACTTAGAAAATGCGCGCTCACTGTGTTCGGGTGGGGGCCAGGGAGCGGGTGCAGCGGCTTCGATTGCCGCCGGCCACCCGTGATGCCCCCCCCGGAGTGAAGGAGCGGAGGTCCGTGTAAGTAAACACGGACCTCCGCTCTGTGTGAGGGGGAAGGGCTGTGATCACAGCCTTCCTGTACATGAAGGCTGTGACCACTTCCCTTCCCCAGCTAGGCAAGCCCCCACACAGTTAGAACACGCCCAGGGAACATAGTTAACCCTTAGCGCGCCCCCTGCAGGTTAACCCCTTCACTGCCAATGGCATTTACACAGTAATCAGTGCATTTTTATAGCACTGATCGCTGTATAAATGCCAAAGGTCCCAAAAAAGTGTCAAAACGTTCCGACATGTCCGCCCCAATATCGCAGTACCGCAAAAAATCGCAGATCGCCACCATTTTTAGTAAAAAATAAAAAAAAATAAAAAA
>BLSH010024038.1:4074082-4099203 GCA_018402905.1 Glandirana rugosa
TGTGCACTGATTCCCGGTTTCATTTAAAGTGACACACACATTTTGCAGAACAGTGATATGGGTACTCCCGGCTTATTTATACTTTTTTGACACAGTTTGAAGATGATTTTAGAACAGTTCTATGGCCTCTAATGTTAATTAATACTTTTCAGACCCATTTTGAAGATGATCTCCATTTTTGCATTTTTTATGTTTTTATTTTTTTTTTAATATTTAAAGTTATTTCCCTGTCCCCATTTCTTTGTAGGGCACTTGTCCCACCCTTACCCACACTTTCCTTCCTTTTGCAGACCTCTAGGACCTTCCTGGGCTTTTTTACAGCATTTTTAAGATTTTTCATTAAAATTACCAGAACCCCGGACCCGAACCCGGACTTTTTTTGAAAAGTCCGGGTCCGGGTCCCGGACACCCCAAAGTTCGGTACGGACCCGAACTTTACAGTCCGGGTTCGCTCAACTCTACTCCTGAGACTAACATTTAAACAAAATGTCTTAAATCCTAAAATGTGCTGTTACAGTATACTTAATACTCAGCTTCACAGGAATAGAACATGTTTTCATTGACCAAAATTTTCTCTTGGACATAGCAAAAATTTAAATACTAATTACTGCTTAGTCAGGTCACTCACCCCCCTCACTTCAATGTAACACTCCCATCCCCAAGAATTACAATTGGCGTATGAGTCTTTGCTTGTTTTCCCAGACTCTCAATGCTATCTATTCACACTTCTCATACTATTACTTTTACTATTTTTAAGAAAATTCAGGCTCAGTGTTATCCCTGGGGACCTTATGGGAGACCCATAAAGGTACTCTAGGAGTGATCATCCACACAGCAACCCATAAGAAAAAGAAAGAGAAGCAAAAATTATTTCTTTGTACCAAAGTTCAAAATCCCCCCTTCTATATCTTAAAGGAAAATGGTTAACATAGGACAGAACAGAATTAAACTTTTTTTTTAAATGGCAGTGCTTAAAAATAACTATGGTGGGCAAGAGGGAACCTTTACACATGAGCCAACAAACTGGGCCCTATGGTAGCTAACCTACTTAAATTGGTTGTAAACCTCAGACATGAAATATGAACAAAGCATATGCATCTATATTGTGTACTGTACTTGTCTCAATTAGGAGCACTAAGTGTGACTTTTGTCTGCTGCTTTGTTTAACTGCTATCAGCATGAATCACTTCTGACAAGTTTTCTTGACACCAAGAGAAAAATGGAGACATGAGAGGGACCCCCAGCTGATTGACAGCCTCAGCTCTGTTCTTGCGTGCTGTGTAAAGGGGGTGTGTTGCTTCCCTCCAATTAGCTCCCAGAGCTTTCCTCACTGAACTCTGCAGAGTGTATCTTCAGCTCTCCAACCTCTTTTTTCTAAACTCTCAGACAAGCTTTATAATTTAGCACTTTCAATAGATATAAAGAATGCAGGTAAACAGGTACAACTTATTTAGGAGAATTTGTTTAATCTCTGGGTATCACCTGAGGCCGGTGACTTCACTAGGTATATCTAAGGGTTTCATTACATACATTCATTTATTAATATAAACTCCATGTACAGTTGAGCTGAAATTAGAGAAAAATGTCAAGCCCTTCATATGGAAATTTTCTGAAACTTGTAAATTAAACACTGGATTAAGTCTTTGATACATAGCAAAGATCTTACCACACATAGATTTTTGAACATATATGTTATCATACACGTCTTGCTCCTAAATTAATAACCATAATATACTAACAATATAACCTTCAAACTAAACCATCACCCCACTCTTACATTTCCGAATGGGAGAGTGACCTTACAAGCAGCAAAACTACAGAGGAGTGGCAACAAATTTGGTCCATCATTTCTACTTGCTCTGTTAACATACACTATATTACCAAAAGTATTGGGGCACCTGCCTTTAACACACATGAACTGTAATAGCATCTCAGTCTTAGTTCATAGGGTTCAGCATTGATTGGCCCACCCCAGCATGCCCTGGTCGGTGATTTCACAAGGGGTGGTGCCACCAGGGATGTCACCAGGTGGCCAGGCCCCTTACCTATTTTAGATCTGTCAAACGGAGAAGCGGTTACACTGTGGTTTAAATTTTTTAATAAAAATTGGCAAACTGCCTCCTATCTTAATTTGTTTTAGACACTTTTTTTGGTGAATGAGTAGGCATACAATGTACAATGGTAGGCCCGCTGACAGGTGATGACTCATCCGTTGTTAAGGATGCATCTGCCGGCTTCCCGGCCCCACTTCTTAACCACCTACTGACTGTGCGCTTGGCGGGCGAACATCCCACTGAGCGTACAGAAAATTCAGAAGTTCACCGAACACCTGAACGGTCGATGTTCGGGCCAAAATGTATGCTCGGCCTGAACCATTCGCCCATCCCTAGTCCCTAAAAAAAAAACGAATAAATGCAGATTTTTTTTACCTGCAAAAAAGTGCATTTATTTTATTATTTTGTAAAAGTGAACTTCATTGTAGGGAGATACACAGTGGAAATTCTGGAACCTTCCCCTCATCTTTCTAGCACCCCTCCCCCTTTTTACTTTATCTTAAACCTCTCCTTTCCCTTTTCCCTCCCAGTGACATGTCCATGATTACTAATATATGCAGGGAATGAACCTCACTCTGTAACTAGGTGCTTGCCTTCTCTCTCTTACTCAGGGGCCACTCTACACATCACATCTGTGATTCCCAGGCTGTTCCTGGGTATGCTGTGCTGCATGTCTGGTCCCATTATGTGGGTAACTGGCAGCTCATGAAGGGGACAAGCACAATACCCCTCAATTATCAGAGTAACCTCTACCAGAGTATCCTTCACCCTACACCAAGTCACCCATTTCCTAGCCGGTTTGTTGCCTTAAGCAATGACACATGTACAGTTGTCCCTAGCAATGGCAAAATGCTTACACTAGACAGCAAACTATAATCTGGACTAAAATGTACTGTATCTCCTCTGACTAACAGTCCCCTTGTAACAAGTAGGGATGGGCCTGATGTTCAAGTCAAAAACATCAGGCGTTTGCCTGTTCGGCAAATCCCAAACATTGTGGGGCATTCATGGGAAATCCGAGCACCGCTGAACGCCCCATAATGCAATGCGCGACCGCAGGGACATGCCGCCAAATGCACATAACCTGCATGCTTTGGCCAATCACAGCGCACTGTGAGAGTCATGATTGGCCAAAGGCAGGGTGCCTTTAGCCAATCATGGCTCAGAGGGCTAAGTCCATGCCCCACACTATATAAGGTCACTTACACAAGGGCTGTATATATAGTGAAACAGTAACAGAGATAGAGACAGGTTAAGCAGTTTAGTTAGTAGCGTGTAGGCAGTGTAGTATACAGTGTAGATAGAGTATATACAGTCAGTGTAGTATACAGTATACAGTGTAGATAGAGTATATACAGTCAGTGCAGGCAGTGTAAGGATATATATATATATATATATACAGTATGGTATATATATATATCCTTGACATTGCTGGGGGAGCACATGGCAGGGGCTTCTTTCTCGAAGTGATGCTTTCTACAAGTGGTACGCACTTCATGCTCTGCATCATGTAAACATTTACTCTCTGTCCCTTCACAGGTATGTGTCAGCTGAAGCAATCATCCACCCTTAACTGCACTCTGCTTTAATCTCTATGTATCTTTGCTATGGTATGTGTCAGCTGAAGCAATCATCCACCCTTAACAGGACTCTGCTTTAATCTCTATGTATCTTTGCTATGGTATTAGGGTTGCCACATCATCCCTTCAATGCAGGACACATACTAATTACACAGGTTCCGTGGCTGATTAAGGTGGTAATTAAACTCACTTGGTGCCTCATCTGCATTAAATCAGCCACAGAACCTGTGTAATTCATATGCGCCCTGGATTAAAGGTATGATGTGGCAACTCTATATGGTATGTGTCAGCTGAAGCAATCACCCACCCTTAACTGGACTCTGCTTTAATCTGTATGTATCTTTGCTATGGTATGTGTCAGCTGAAGCAATCATCCACCCTTAACTGGACTCTGCTTTAATCTGTATGTATCTTTGCTATGGTATGTGTCAGCTGAAGCAATCATCCACCCTTAACAGGACTCTGCTTTAACCACTCCAGGTCCGCGCTATTGCCGAAGTACGGCTCCATGGACGTCCTCCACTGCGCACGCTCCAGGCGCGAGCGTGCCCGTGGGTCGGGCGGACTCGATGTCCGCCCGAGACCCGCCGATCACATTTAGGAGCCTCAGAACGGGGAACCGCCGTTGTAAACACGGCGGTTCCCCGTTCTGTGACAGGGGACAAGCAGATCTACTGATCCCTGTCACTGGGATCAGTTAGATCTGTTATGTCCCGACCAGCCCTGCCCCCCCACAGTTAGAACACACCCAGGGAACATTGTTAACCCCTTCACTGCCCCCTGCAGGTTAACCCCTTCACTGCCAATGACATTTATACAGTAATCAGCGGACATTTAAATTTCTGATCGCTGTATAAATGTCATTGGTCCCAAAAATGTGTAAAAAATGTCCGACATGTCCGCCCCAATATCGCAGTCCCGATAAAAATCGCAGATCGCCGCCATTACTAGTAAAAAAAAAATAAAAACGCCATAAATCAATTCCCAGTTTGTAGACGTGATAACTTTTGCGCAAACCAATCAATATACGCCGATTGCGATTTTTTTTTTTTACCAAAAATATGTAGAAGAATATAAATCGGCCAAAACTGATGAATAATTTTTTTAATGGATTTGTACCTTAGCAAAAAGTAAGAAATATTGTTCTTTTTTGCAAAATTGTCGCTCATTTTTTGTTTATAGCGGCTATCAGAAATGACGCAGAGGGGGTCACATACCACCAAAAGAAAGCTCTATTTGTGGGAAAAAAAGGACGCAAATTTTATTTGGGTACAACGTCGCACAACCGCGCAATTGTCATTCAAAATGCGACAGCGCTGAAAGTCAAAAATTGGTCTGGGCAGGAAGGGGGTTTAAGTGCCGGGTAAGGAAGGGGTTAATCTCTATGTAACTTTGCTATGGTATGTGGCCCCTTCCATCTGTTGCCCTGTGTGCATTATAATAATGTTTTTGTTTCTCTGTAGTGTCTTACCCAAAGTTTTATGTGCTGCTATCTTTATGGCCCATCTCTAGTCTGTCTTAAGTGAAAGGTCCACTTGATTGTTAGGCATCCTTATAATCCCTCATGATTAATTAACAAATTACCCCCCCACCCTTTTACCAGTATAAATTTGAGCAGCCTTATGGGGTAAGCACATTGCTGGGGGAGCACATTGCAGGGCCTGCTTTCTCGAAGTGATGCTTTCTACAAGTGGTACGCACTTCATGCTCTGCACTTCAGCGATTGCACAAAGCGATTATACATAGCAAACTACACTGCAAACACCCAACAGCCTGCAGGTGACCCCGTCTCTCTATTCAGCTCTCCTTTCACTCTATAACATGCATTCTCTACCACTCCTTATGGCACTTGTGTCCTCTCTCCTCAAACTCTCTTACCGTCACCCCTCTTCTCCACCACCCTGCTTTTATATATCGCCCCACCTTCTGTCCTCTTCCTATTATTGCTCCCACCAACTCTTTCTCATTCTACATCCATGTACTGAAAGAGCCACCAGGACTCTGAGACATGCCCCTCCATTTAAATCACACTCCCACATTACCTCGCTCACCCTCCTGCTTCTCCTAACCTCTGGTGATATATCCCCAAACCCTGGGCCTCCATCATCCGTCTTTGTCGGGTGCTCCCATCTCCCAACACCCTCTGGCAGCAGCCGCAACCCACAGAACTTGGTCTCTTTTCCTCTTATTCCTAATACCAGCCTCCCCTTCTCCTGTGCCCTCTGGAATGCCTGCTCTGTCTGCAACAAACTCACTGCCCTCCACGACCTCTTTATCACTAATTCCTTCAACCTCCTTGCCATTACCGAAACCTGGCTTCATGAATCTGACAATACAGCTCATGCTTCCCTCTCCCATGGTGGCCTTCTCTGGACACACTCCCCTAAACCAAGTGGACGGAAGGGAGGTGGAGTGGGAATCCTTCTTGCACCATGCAGCACCTATCAGGTACTCCACCCTCCTCCCTCTCTGACACTCTCCTCTTTTGAAGCACATTGCATCCATCTATTTTCTCCTATTCCTCTAAGAGTCGCTGCCATTTACCGGCCCCCTGGGCCAGTATCAACTTTCTCTGCCTGGCTACCCCACTTTCTCTCTTCTGAAATCCCCACAATCATTCTTGGCGACTTCAACATCCCTGTTAACGCTATCACCACTCTTACTTCTAAACTTCTCAGTCTAGCCTCACCTTTCGACCTGAAGCAATGGATACAGACTCCTACCCACTCTGACGACAACACCCTAGACCCTGTCTTCTCCTATCTGTGCACTCCGTGCAACCTTTCCAACAATCCTCTCCCACTCTCTGATCACCACCTTATTAGTTTCACTCTTTCACTGTCTTCCACCTCCTCTCCCTCCAACCACCTAACAGTTACCCTTAGAAACCTTCGCCACTTCAACCCTTCTCTTCTCTACTCTGCTAATGACCACCTCGATGACAAAATCTCACCCTTGTCCTGCCCCAAACTAGCCACACTCGTCTACAACAACTCACTGTCATCCTCCCTAGACAAGCTCGCCCCCCTAACTACACACAGATTAACACAGGCCCCTACAACCCTGGCAAACGGACAACACCAGAAGTCTTCGAAAACATAGCTGTGCTCTTGAGCGTCTGTGACATAAGACTAAGCTCCAAGAAGACTTCAAACATTACAAATCTGCCCTCCTAAAATACTATTCCTGCCTCCAAACTGCCAAACAGACCTACTTTATCACACTCATTAACACATTATCATCCAGTCCCCGTCAACTCTTCTCGACCTTTAACACTCTACTCTGTCCTCCATTGCCTCCACCCTCTAATTCTCTCACTGCCCAGGAGATTGCCAATCACTTTAAAACTAAGATTGATAACATTCATGAGGAAATCTACAATGCGCACAAACCACCCCCACTCAACACCCCATGTCCACAGATACAATCACTACTTTCCACATTTATCCCTACCAATATTAGCGAGGTCGCTAAACATTTATTGAACACCCATCTAACCACCTGCCCCTGGATCCTGCTCCCTCACAAATGCTACGCTCACCCTCTGACTCAATTCTACATTCTCTAACTCTCATTTTCAACCTTTCCCTCTCCTCTGGCATTTTCCCAAACTCTCTAAAACATGCCCTAGTCACACCTATCCTTAAAAAGCCCTCACTGGACCCCACCAATATTAACAACCTACGCCCCATCTCCTTACTCCCCTTTTCCTCCAAACTCCTCGAAAGACTGGTCTACAACCGACTGAGTGACCATCTGACCATGAACAAACTTCTTGATTCCCTTCAGTCTGGATTTCACCCTCAGCACTCTACAGAAACTGCTCTCCTTAAACTCACTAATGACCTAATAACTTCTAAAACCAACGGACACTATTCTGTACTACTACTCCTGGACCTCTCTGCTGCTCTTGACACAGTGGACCACCCCCTCCTCCTCAAAAAACTCCATGCCTTCGGTCTCCGTGACTGTACTCTAAGCTGGTTCTCATCGTACCTATCCCACCGCTCCTTCAGTGTCACCTACAACTCTGCTTCCTCCTCTCATCTTCCCTTCTCTGTCGGTGTCCCCCAAGGTTCTGTTCTTGGACCTCTCCTTTTCTCAATCTACACCTCCTCCCTGGGTCAGTTGATTGCCTCCCATGGCTTTCCGTATCATCTCTATGCTGATGACACACAAATCTATCACTCAACCCCCCAGATCTCTCCATCTGTCTCCTCACACATCACAAACTTACTGATAGACATATCAGCCTGGATGTCACATCACTTCCTCAAACTCAACCTATCCAAAACCGAGCTTATGATATTTCCTCCCCCACGTGCCACTTCCCCAGATTTCTCTGTCAAAATCAACGGCTCAACTATCAACCCGTCCCCCCCACGCCAAGGTCCTAGGTGTAATCCTAGACTCCCAATTAACCTTTCAGCGCCACATCCAATCGCTATCCAAAATTTGCCGCCTCAACCTCCGCAAAAACATCTCCAAGATACGCCCTTTCCTAACCGATGATGCCACAAAGCTAATAATCCACTCCCTCGACTGCTGCAACTCCCTCCTCACTGGCTTACCTCTAAATAGTCTATCCCCACTCCAGTCCTTTATGAACGCTGCCGCCAGGCTCATCCACCTTAAAAACTGCTCGGCATCTGCTACACCCCTATGTCAATCTCTACATTGGCTGCCACTCAACCAACATATTAAATTCAAGATCCTAACAATAACTTATAAAGCAATTCACAACCTGGCCCCCAGCTACATCACTAACCTGGTCTCAAAATACCAACCAAATCGATCTCTTCGCTCCTCCCAAGACCTCCTGCTCTCTAGCTCCCTTGTCACCTCATCCCATGCTCGACTCCAGAACTTCTCCAGAGCCTCTCCCATCCTCTGGAATGCTCTGCCCCAATCTGTCCGACTCTCTCCTAGTTTGTCCACCTTCAGACGATCCCTGAAAACCTATCTCTTCAGAGAAGCCTATGTGGCTCCCACCTAACAACTGTACGTTTATCTTCTCTATTAGCACATCCCCCACAGTTATTACCTCTTGTATCTCTTGACCTTCCCTTTTAGATTGTAAGCTCTAATGAGCAGGGCCCTCTGATTCCTCCTGTATTTAAGTGTATTGTATTTGTATTGTCTACCCTCAAGTTGTAAAGCACTGCATAAATTGTTGGCGCTATATAAATCCTGTATAATAATAATATAATAATATACACACTGCATTCAGTGTAGACTATATACAGCACATTTAGTGTAGACTATATACAGTGCATGCTCGGATAAGGGTCTGGCATAGATTTTAAAAATTTCTTTAAAAATTATCATCGGGTCCCCCCAAAAATCCATACCAGTCCCTTCAGGTCTGGTATCGATTTTAAGGGGTATCCTGTGCCAAAAATAAAAAAAGGGTGGGGTCCCCTCAAAGTGCATGCTAGGCCCTTCAGGTCTAGTGTGGACTTTAAGGGGAACCCGTGCCAAAATTAAAAAAAAAAATTAAAAAAATGTCATGGGATCCCCCAAAGTCCGTACCAGGTCCTTCAGGTCTGGTATGGATGTTAAGGGGAACCCGCGCTCCATTTTTTTTTAAATGGCATGGGAGTACCCTCCAAAATCCATACCAGACCCTTATCTGTCAATTGCATTGGGAGAAGCTGTTTCATTTTTTTTTCTTCAGCGCCGTAATTGACAATGGATTACAACGGGGGACACTTTTTTCTTTTTTAATAAAAGACTTGTCCCTAATTGTGTCCTGTGTTTTTTCTTTTTTTGACACTTTTTTGGAGAATTAGTAGGGGTACAATGTACCCCATACTTATTCACATAGGGGGGTCGGGATCTGGGGACCCCCTTATTAAAGGGGACTTCCAGATTCCGATAAGCCCCCCACCCGCAGACCCCCACAACCACTGGCCAGGGTTGTGGGGATGAGGCCCTTCTTCCTATCATCGTGGGGACAAGGTGCTTTGGGGGGACCTCAAAGCCCCCTCCGTATGTTGAGGGCATGTGGCCTGGTATGGTTTGGAAGGGGGTGGTGCTCATTCATCCCCCATCTTGCCCTGCCAGGCTGCATGTTCGGATAAGGGTCTGGTATGGATTTTGGGGGATCCCCGTGCCATTTAAAAATAAAAATTGCGCCATACCAGACCTGAAAGGCCGGGTACGGACTTTGGGGAGACCCCCGCGTCATTTTTTTTTGCCATGGGGTTCCCCTTAAAATTCACACCAGACCCGAAGGGCCTGATATGGATTGGGGGGACCCCCACGCAATGTTTTTTCAATGATTTTTATCTATATTGCCGGGAGCCGGCAATACATTACAGCTGCAAACGATTTTGAATGACAATTTTTCCTTTACAAATGTCATTTTGCAATGCACTGTTATAAACATCACACAGATGTGCCACTTTGCAGGCATACTATGGGGACCCCACTAGGCACGATATTTAACCACTTCCTTACAGGACACTTACACCCCCTTCCTTACCATACCAATTTTCAGCTTTCAGCACTCTCACACTTTAAATGACAATTACTCAGTCATGGTACACTGTACCCAAACAAGATTTTTATCATTTTTTTCTCACAAATAGAGCTTTCTTTTGGTGGTATATAATCACTGCTGGGTTTTTTATTTTTTTCAATATAAGTGAAAAAGTAGCGAAATTTTTGAAAAAAAACACTTTTTTTTTAGTTTGTATTGAAAAATTTTGCAAAAAAGTAATTTTTCTTCATAAATTTGGGCGATAATTTATACTGCTACATATCTTTGGTAAAAATAACCCAAATTAGGGGATATTATTTATTCTCTGTGAAAGTTATTGAGTCTACAAGCTATGGTGCAAATCATTGAAAATTGATCACACCTGATGTACTGACCACCTATCTCATTTCTTGAGACCCTAACAAGCCAGGAAAGTACAAATACCCCCCAAATGACCCCTTTTTGGAAAGTAGACATTCCAATGTTTTTAGTAAGGGACATGGTGAGTTTTTTGAAGTTGTAATTTTTTCCCACAATTCTTTGCAAAATGAAGATTTTTTTTTTTTTGTTTGTTTTTTTTACCAAAATTGTTAAACAACAAGTTATTTCTCACACACAGCATATGCATACTTGCAATGACACCCCAAAATACATTCTGCTACTCCTCCTGAGTATGGCGATACCCCATGTGTGAGACCTTTACACAGCCTGGCCACATACACAGGCCTAACATTGAAGTAGCACCTTCAGGCGTTCTACGAGCATAAATTACACATCTCATTTTTCAGCCACCTATTACACTTTTGAAGGCCCTGGAACACCAGGACAATGGAATTGCCCACAAAATGACCCCATTTTGGAAAGCAAACACCCCAAGGTATATTATATGAGGCATTATGAGTCTTTTGTACGGTTAAGTCTTTGAAAAACATGGAAATAAGATAAAAACTCTATTATTTTTTACACAAAGTGGTCAATTTATAAGATATTTCTAACACATAGCATGTACATAGCAAAAATTACACCCCAAAATGCATTCTGCTGTTCGTCCCAAGTGTGGCGATACCACATGTGTGAGACGTTTACACAGCCTGGCCACATAGAGAGGTCCAACATGCAGGGAGCACCATCATGCGTTCTAGGAGCATAAATTACACATAAAATATCCTAATGACCTATTACACTTTTGAAGGTCCTGGAGCACCAGGACAGTGGAATTACCCACAAAATGACCCCATTTTGAAAAGCAAACACCCCAATGTATATTTCATGAGGCATTATGAGTCTTTTGTACGGTTCATTTTTTTCCACAAGTCTTCGGAAAACGTGGAAAGAAAATGAAAACGTATTTTTTTTTTTACACAAAGTTGTCAATTTATATGATATTTCTAACACATAGCATGTACAAAAATGACCCCCCAAAATATATTCTACTACTTGTCCCGAGTATGGCGATACCACATGTGTAAGACTTTTACACAGCCCGGCCACATAGAGAGGTCCAACATTGAAGTAGTACCTTCAGGTGTTCTAGGAGCATAAATTACACATCTAATTTCATTCCTACCTATCACACTTTTGAAGGTCCTGGAGCACAAGGACAGTGGAATTACCCACAAAATTACCCCATTTTGGAAAGCAAACACCCCAATGTATATTTTATGAGGCATGGGCTGCAGATAGGTACTCGGGTACTCTTTTGGGCTGTAGATAGGTACTCGGGTACTCTAATGGATTAGTAAAAGGTACTCGGGTACTCTGATGGGCTGGTAAAAGGTACTCGGGTACACCTATGGGCTGGTAAAAAGTTCTTGGGTACTCTGATGGTCTGGTGCCAGGTACTTGGGTACTCAGATGGTCTGGTGCCAGGTACTTGGGTACTCAGATGGGCTAGTGACAGGCACTCGGGTACTCAGATGGGCTAGTGACAGGTACTAGGGTACTCAGATGGGCTAGTGACGGGTACTCGGGTACTCTGATGGGCTAGTGACAGGTATTAGGGTACTCAGATGGGCTAGTGACAGGTACTCAGATGGGCTGGTGACCGGTACTCGGGTACTCTGATGAGCTGGTGACAGGTACTCAGAAGGGATGGTGACAGGTACTCGGGTACTCTGATAGGTTGGTGACAAGTACTCGGGTACTCTGATGGGCTGGTGACAAGTACTTGGGTACTCTGATGGGCTGGTGACAGATACTCGGGTACTGTGATGGGCTGGTGACAGATACTCAGGTACTGTGATGGGCTGGTGACAGGTACTTGGGTACTTAGATGGGTTGGTGACAGGTACTTGGGTACTCTAATGGGCTGGTGACAGGTACTTGAGTACTTTGATGTACTTTTGAGTACTTTGATGGGCTGGTGACAAGTACTATTCTCATGGGTTGATGACAGGTACTCGGGTACTGTGATGGGCTGGTGACAGGTACTCGTGTACTCTGATGGGCTGGTGACAGGTACTCGTGTACTCTGATGGGCTGGTGACAGGTACTCGGGTATTCTGATGGGTTGATGACAGGTACTCGGGTACTCTGATGGGCTGGTGACAAGTACACGGGTACTCTGATGGTCTGGTGACAGGTACTCGGGTACTCTGATGGGTTGATGATGGGTACTGTGATGGACTGGTGACAGGTACTTGGGTACTCTGATGGTCTGGGGACAGGTACTTGGGTACTCTGATGGGAAGGTGGCAGGTACTCGGGTACTCTGATGGGCAGGTGACAGGTACTCGGGTACTCTGATGGGCAGGTTACAGGTACTTGGGTACTCTGATGGACAGGTGACAGGTACTCGGGTACTCTGATGGGCAGGTGACAGGTACTTGGGTACTCTGATGGGCAGGTGACAGGTACTTGGGTACTCTGATGGACAGGTTACAGGTACTTGGATACTCTGATGGACAGGTGACAGGTACTCTGATGGGCAAGTGACAGGTACTCGGGTACTCTGATGGTCTGGTGACAGGTACTTGGGTACTCTGATGGGAAGGTGGCAGGTACTCGGGTACTCTGATGGGCAGGTGACAGGTACTCGGGTACTCTGATGGGCAGGTGACAGGTACTCGGGTACTCTGATGGGCAGATGACAGGCACTCGGGTACTTTTATGGGCAGGTGACAGGTACTCTGATGGGCAGGTGACAGGTACTCGGGTACTTTTATGGGCAGGTGACAGGTACTCGGGTACTTTGATGGACAGGTGACAGGTACTCGGGTACTTTGATGGACAGGTGACAGGTACTTTGATGGACAGGTGACAGGTACTCTGATGGGCTGTGACAGGTACTTTTATGGGCAGGTGACAGGTACTCGGGTACTTTGATGGACAGATGACAGGTACTCAGGTACTTTGATGGGCAGGTGACAGGTACTCGGGTACTCTGATGGGCAGGTGACAGATACTTTGATGGACAGGTGACAGGTACTCTGATGGGCTGTGACAGGTACTTTGATGGGGTGGTGACAGGTCCTCTTTATTGGGGGGGTGATCAGTGTGCTTGGTGCTGACAGTAAGCGGTAACGAGCTGTTACCACTATCTCCTCCTCACACACGATCGGTGTGTGAAGAGGAGAACCCGGTAACAGCTCGTTACCGCGGATTCCCGTCATTTTGTGATCGGCTGTGATTGGACACAGCCGGTCACGTGGTAAAGAGCCAATATTATTGGCTCTTTACCATGATCGGGGTTGGGCTTTGTCCTAGGGACAAACCCGCCCCCCGATCGCCGTGCTGCGCACCCCCGGGGGCGCGCACGAGCGGCGTGCACGCCGCTCTGTCAGTGTTGTCGTTAGTGACCGGCTGTGATAGGACACGTGGTTTTATTGGCTCTTTACCCCCATCACGGAAGGCCGGGGTCCCGAGGGACACGGCCGGTCCCCGATCGCCACGATGCGGGCCCCTGGGGGCCCGCAAAGCGGCGAAAACAAGAGGACGTCATATGACGTCCACTTAGGATGGGGAGTGCACCTTGCCGACGTATATTTACTATACGCCGGTAAGGAAGTGGTTAAAGGAATTTTTTATTTTTATTTTTTCACTTAAAGCATTATTAAAATCACTGTTCCTGAAATAACGATTGATTTCATAACTTTTTTTTTTTGCATTGATACATGTCCCCTAGTGCCCAGGTCCCCGTACACTTTTTATGGCAATAACTTGCATATAAACCTTTAAAATGAGCACTTTTCATGTACGTGTCCCATTGATTTTAATGGGGTTCGCACAAATTTTTTGCCTGTTCGCAAGTTCTGGGGCAAACCAGACTGGGGGGTGTTCGGCCCATCCCTAGTAACAAGCCCTGTTCTTTGGATGTGCCATTCAATACACCACTTAGGAAGAGAGTTCAGACCAGGCATTTAACAGTAGCTTTACTAAATTGAGTTTTCCAACTGCCCCATAAAGTCACTATATCTTAGGTAGGTGGCAAGTTCATCAAAGCAATCCTTTGAAGGTAGTCCATTTAGACAATAAAATCCACAAAGGTAGTGACAGTCCCTCCAGAGTTCATGAGTCCATAGCTGGTAGCTGAAAGTCCTTAAGAGTCCTCAGGTTCTCAGCCCCTCAGGGAACCCCAACTGCCCTCCCCCACATTGGGGTTAAGACCTGCAGCGTGACATCCTACGTCTTGTCAGTATTTCCCCAGCCAGTTCTTCCAGAGTACAGAATAGCCCCTTTATATTTAAATCTGTAGAAAAATGGTTGGAAAATCTAGTCAATTGATTCCATAGATCTGCCACACATCTACTTTGTAACAGTTTCACAGAGAGGAGAGCAGACTTGACCCTGATAACTGAAGCGCATAAGTAAGCTCAGAAAAAAACATTAACCCTTCTGTAGGCACCTGCCTATGTGGTTTTCATGTCCTAAAGTTTGGATAGCAGGAAGTATTGGAGGAGTTTTCTATAGGAGACACTGGAGACTGAGGTAAGGCTTACTCAAGAACATAATGAAACCTTTTTCTTTTCTGCAACATAGGTGTCACGTACCTGGTGATGGAGTCTCGCTTATGCAGGGGTAACCTCTCTTGCAGCCCTGGTTCGAGGGTCCCTGGTAGTGCAGACAGGGAGCTCAGGAGCACAGGGGGGCACGAGGGCTGGACAAGTCTCTGGTGGCAGGTAGGTGTTCGCTGGAGCTCGTGCAAGCAGAAGGGTAGTTAGACAGTCCGGGTTGGTAACTGGCGGGCGGTGCAGTACAAAAGGTTCAGGCAAATGGATGGTTGGGTGCAGGCTGGGTCGGCAACGTTCAGGCGGCAAGGTACAAGGGAGCAAGCAGAAGAGTGGTCGTGAAAGCCGGGGTCGTGCAGGCAGAGTTCAGAGCAGGGTCAAACAGGACGGGTCACAGGAACAGGTATCAGATAGTCAGGAAGCAAGGAAAATCACACTAACGCTGTAGAATGGACAGCACCTGCTTCCTGCTTAAATGGCTGCTATTGGCGCCATTAGCGCGCACGGGCGCACGTGTGAACGCGCACGGAAAGCCGGAAACGGCCAGAAAGGGTCCATTTTCCTAACAATAGGGAAGCTGGAATTTAGAAAACAAAAGTGAACTTGGCCCTTAAATGCAAAGACACACGCCTCAGGCAATAGTCTAGCCCTTTTGGGTTAATGCCCAACTCTGGGCTGCTGTTAAGTGTATCCATGCAGTGGGATCCCCTCTGCAGTGCAGTGGTTAAACTGTGGTTTGGCCAGGAAGGAAATTAATACTGTATGTAGAACAGCTTACCTTATTCTTCACTCCTCCAGAAGCTGGCACTCTCCTCCACTGTCCGGGCCCTCACTGTCCTCCTGTACAATGCAGGTACAGGTGCAAGGTAAGTGATGACATCAGGGAGGTGCAGCTGGCTGATCAGTAAAGTGAAGCAGCTTTAGGACACCTGACACATGGAGAAAAGGCTATGGAAATAATACATTTCTGTCTGAACTCTGCACCACACCATCAAGGGTTACACTGACCAGGCCCATATGCCTATCTATGAACAGATTAAGCAAACAATATCAGGTACTTAAGCTGTTATCTACCACTTCGTCCACTTTCACTTTACAAAACTCTCAGATGATAACATAAAAAAGCACAGGATAACTCCAATGGTGTGATAACTTCTGGATAATTTTATTAAAGCTGTGTTTACATATGTGCCCCACGGTTCGCAGCATGGGGTCTGGTGCATTCCTGTTCAGCAGTTCAGGTGTAATTCAGGTCTGAATTTCTGCCTGAATTTGCATCTGAACTAGACCCAAACACACACAGGACCCTTTTGGAATGCAGACCACTGTTGCCCCAGACATGTGTGAGCCGGCTCTATTGAGAGTGTCATGCGAAAAATCTGTATCCAATTCGCACATACACTATATTACCAAAAGTATTGGGACACCTGCCTTTACACATGAACACGCACATGAACTTGAATGGCAACTTAGTCCATAGGGTTCAATATTGAGTTGGCCCACCTTTTGCAGCTATAACAGCTTCAACTCTTCTGGGAAGGCTGCCCACAAGGTTTAGGAGTGTGTCTATGGGAATGTTTGACCATTCTTCCAGAAGCGCATTTGTGAGGTCAGGCACTGATGTTGGACGAGAAGGCCTGGTTCACAGTCTCCGCTCTAATTCATTCCAAAGCTGTTCTATCGGGTTGAGGTCAGGACTCTGTGCAGGTCAGTCAAGTTCCTCCACCCCAAACTTCCTCATCCATGTCTTTATGGACCTTGCTTTGTGTACTGGTCCAAATCATTTGGTGGAGGGGGGATTATGGTGTGGGGTTGTTTTTCCAACCCCTGAAAAAAAAAACCCACACCATAATCCCCCCTCCACCAAGTGATTTGAACCAGTACACAAAGCAAGGTCCATGAAGACATGAATGAGCAAGTTTGGGGTGGAGGAATGTGACTGGCTTGCACAGAGTCCTGTGTCAACCCAATAGAACCCCTTTGGAATAAATTAGAGCAGAGACTGCGAGCCAGGCCTTCTCATTCACGTCAGTGCCTGACCTCAAAAATGCGCTTCTGGAAGAATGGTCAAACATTCCCATAGACACACTCCTAAACCTAAAGCTAAACACAGCATTCCCAGAAGAGTTGAATTTGTTATAGCTGCAAAGGGTGGGCCAACTCAATATTGATCCCTACAGACTAAGACTGGAATGCTATTAAAATTCATGTACATGTAAAGGCAGGTGTCCCAATACTTTTGGTAATATAGTGTATGTGAACCAGGCCTAAAGACACTAACAAAATACTCACATAGTCTGCAAGTAAACAGGCACATCAAGATTTCCTGTGGAGAGTGTGTGCAGCAATCAGCTGGCCAGCCACTCAGATCCTCAAACTGCTCATAACCCATCCACAGCTTAAGGACAGATCCAAAACGCATCCCAACAAGTGAAGAGTTTGCTTTAGCTTATTTATTTAGTTTTTTGATTAATTTTTTTCATGATGGATTATTTTGTTTGGATTTTGTTTTGTTTTGTTATCTTGCCTATTCATTTCAAGAGGGGATTATTGATTTATTTATTAAATATTTGTTTTCAGCGCTATTATTTGTGCATTGATATTCACTTTATGTGCTGTTTATATATACACTATCACATTTTTGGGGGTTTCAATGATTACTTTATGTAGCTCGGAATGGTTTATTAAATTTATTAAAATATTGAATATATTTGCATACTTTATGACCATTTTTTTACATCAATACATTTTTATTACATTTCAAACAGAAATAAACAATATACAACATATCGTAACGTAATTACAGTGCAAAACACATAGCTCAAAGTGGTAAATGTACAGTGTTATAGCAAACAAAGGATATAGTGTGGACATTGCAGAAAATTATATAGAGTGAGAAGGCTGTCTGTTGACCTATATGCTCCATGATTTAGAGAATTTGGGGTATTTAAGACCATTAAATGCTAAAAGACGCTCAAAGGTGTAGTTGGAGTTCACCAGATTTACTGCATCTGAAATGTTAGGGGGTAAATTTGATTTCTAAAGTCTAAGGATGGTCAACCTTGCTGCTACGTGGATAAGGGTGACAACTGACCTATAGGCAGGAGGGTAGAGGTCAATACCAATATTGAGTAAGGCTAGGGCAGGTTGAGGTTTAGATAGTATACCAGTGCAAGTGGCTAACAGCAGGAACATCCATGACCAGAAGCTGGTAAGGGTTGGGCAGCCCCATAGGACATTCATAAGGTTGCTTACTTGCCCATGTTCCCTCCAACAAAGTTGAGAGATTGAGGGGGAAAACTTGCCTAGCCTGAACGGAGTATAATACCACCTGTTGGTGATTTTGATTGTCATTTCGTGGTGGCTAGTGCAATGGGAGGTTTTAGTTATGGGGCAATACATGTGTAACCATGTGTATGACCATTTTTAATACATACAAGAAAATGAGCAGTTTAGACAGAAAAGCAATAAAAATCACAATATAAAGTTATGTGGAAACGATCAGTTACATACTAAAATGTAGAGACTGGATGAAAGTTTGCAAGGTACCTGAAGCTGCTCACACATGAGAAATTCAATCTCTACTGACTTCTACTATAGGGATATACAAAATGAGCAAGAGGGGAATCAGAAATTCTGAGGTCATAGTATCAACAGTCTTGTATGGTAATCTATGACATATTGGAGAGTCAGAATTTTGCAAAGTGATACTGAGTATGATACATAACGTAGGTAACCACTATGGGAAAGAAAAGTTGACCATTTATTATTGCCTTGTGGTAAGCAGATGATTAGTATGAGAAAACAACCCTAAGGAGCATATTTATAATGCAGTGGTTGCCACTTTTCTTTCTGGTGGTGAATGAGTCCATGTATTATAAGACCCATGCAACCTGAAGCTTCACCTACATTGAATGTTTGGTGAATATAATACCTTATAAATATGCCCTTCAGTTTTCACCAGAAAGATTCACTACTGAGTACCCATTAATGTGAATAGACCTGAACAGCAGGGAATCACACACATAAGCTATTGAATGAGAGCACATCTCCCCCCTCCCTGCTCTCAGATGTTCAGTCTGCATGAGCCATACATGACATGACCAATCAATCAGAAATCCCAGCATGGCTTGAAGACACTATGATGGAAGCCAAATGTATAATTAGTGAAACTCTGACTAATCTAATAATGAGAATAATTATTAAAGTATACATTTGTTAATTTTCATAAAACATTACAGTGAAAATGAAGAATTATATGTTCTCTTTGTTGAGTTCTACAGAGAGAGCAAAGATGAGAAAAAGGGACTTACCAGTCACAATAGTTAAAGATTTTATTACTGTTCTAAAATCATTAGGAAGAACAACAAGCAAAGCCCCAGTTTTTGCTTTTTGCTTGTTGTTCTTCCTAATTTTATTAGGGGTGGAGGCCTGCCAATGTGGGTCGCCAGGCCACACATACTTTTTTGCCCTATTAAAGTATACATTTGTTAATTTTCATAAAACATTACAGTGAAAATGAAGAATTATATGTTCTCTTTGTTGAGTTCTACAGAGAGAGCAAAGATGAGAAAAAGGGACTTACCAGTCACAATAGTTAAAGATTTTATTACTGTTCTAAAATCATTAGGAAGAACAACAAGCAAAGCCCCAGTTTTTGCTTTTTGCTTGTTGTTCTTCCTAATTTTATTAGGGGTGGAGGCCTGCCAATGTGGGTCGCCAGGCCACACATACTTTTTTGCCCTATTAAAGTATACATTTGTTAATTTTCATAAAACATTACAGTGAAAATGAAGAATTATATGTTCTCTTTGTTGAGTTCTACAGAGAGAGCAAAGATGAGAAAAAGGGACTTACCAGTCACAATAGTTAAAAATTTTATTTAGAGTATCGACAGGAGCATGTCTAAATGATATATATTCCACATATCGGATGAAACGGTGAGCAGAGATTAATCCTCCAATATTGATATCTCCCTCCTGGTAATATTCATACTCAAACCTTGTAACATTTTTCATATTAAGTCTACAAGCAGATGCAGAGCTCTGGGCCAATACAACTCCATAGGATGTGATGGGAATGATGAGTATCAGCAGGTAACAGACACAGAACAGAGGAGAACATTTCATGATACACAGCAGATCCTCTCAGTCTCCGGCAGCTCTGCTCAGAAGTAGACACAATCACCAGAGCTTTATACACATCCTGACACCGATTTACACTACAGAACAAAGAACAGAATAATAGTAACATCAGTCTTAAAAATATAAAATCTGTATCAGGCAGTGGAATTGATGAAATAAAGTTGGTTTATTCTTATATTTTCTATCCAGTACACTTTCAATAGTTACATCAAATAGTTAGAAATAATTTTTCTTTTTCAAGATATACTTCCCTAAAGATTAGATTTTTTTCTGGTAAAATATTTTTACATCACAGAACTAAAAGTAAGTGTCCAATAGGGCTGAATGAGTTACTTAAAATGTGCTATGATTTGTTGGGCTCAAAATCCACTCTGCAAAGGTAAATCCACTACAACAAAAAGCAATAAATGTATTTATTTATTTGTCTGTTTGTACAGAATTACTGAGCCCCATAGCATCCCATTACAGGACTAGGGGATCATTTCTGCAGTCTTCGCAGCAGTTTAAAAGTGTCACCACCAATTTACTTATACTCTCAATCATAATGCATTAACATTTTTTATTGGAGTAGGAAGTGGAGTGAAATTCTCCAACAGAGACAAAACGCTAAAACATCTATTCTGGATCCTATTATAGAATGAGTTGTCATTGCTGTCTGTGTCACTGTAGTAGCAATTACCATTTTCTTTATTTCTTCATTTTGGTTAAGATTTTCACCAAGACAAGATAATAAAGGGAATTGTCCCCAGTCGGGACACAGACAGTATTAAAACCTCACCAACGTTCTAACCATCTCTGCTCAGCTTGGAACAAAGACATTTATCATACATCCAGGAACACAGACCATCTATCAATTCATACTAATAGGGTTATGCTGGCACCTTCAGGCGATTGGACACTGGCAAAAAAGGAAAGACAGGAAGCCCCCCCCAGCTATAACCCCTCCCCACTAGACCAGGCTTCAGGTTTTTGCTAGAGTTGTAGGTGATGGTCATATCTGTAAAGCTTCTATAAAAATGGCTGGTTTTTCAAAGGTTCCAGTTGGAATTAGGAGACTGGTGTTATCCGGATCCATGTCCTGTGGCATTATTTATACTCAGGAATGGTACCCAAACCCCGCACTAGACACATGGAGATGGAATCTAATGTTGGCACTGGACCCTATGTAATAAGACCTTTTGTAGTATTGTCTTGTAGAAAAGTAATGTGCTATACAGGTCGGGGTCAGCGGTCCCCTTTGGGGCAGTCAAGTCCCTAAAGGTCCTTGTGGAGAAGCCTGTGACGATGAATGAAGATTGAGCCCTTTAAGAGGAGTCCTGCAGTGGGAATGACAAGTGCCCTATATTAATCCTATGCTTGTACCTGTGCCCTAGCTAGTGCCCCCCCCACCATACCTGACAATATTTTTCTGTTGGAATAAAGTTCACAACATGGCCCTTTAAATTTAAGATGTTACTTAGGGGGCTAATCAGAAAGTTCTTTATATTGGTGGGACTTTCTTCCCCCCCTCCCCTGTGGGGCAGATTAGGGCCACTTAAATAAGAAGGATCATTTTCAGCTGTATGTGTTTTTTCTATAGTTCCTAAGGCTCTCAGATAACTTCTCTATATAAAGGACCTGAGCGTGAGTTGGGGTGTGTCAGGAGGCAGAAAGTTCCTACCCACCCTTGCAATACTTTTTAGGACACTCCATCTTCCCCTAATGTTGTTATTGGTACCAATGTGTATGATGACAGCTGGGTCCTCCCCAGCCCCACCCAACAATCTGTCCATCCGGTCCATGATGTGCCGAACCCGAGTGCCCAGTAAATAACATATTGTTTGGCTAGCACGGTCTTTGTGATAGATTGCCCTATTTGTCCTTCTAATAACTGAATCCCCTACCACCGGAATCCGTCTCCTTCAAGACTACCTTTCCCAGAATGCTCTGAGCACTTGAATGCTTGAATAATGTCGAGAAGGGGTGGCAAGCATCAGTGTCTACTAGAATCTTTGAGAGAGGGAACATCTGCTGGCTCTGCATCTGTGATGGGCAGCCAATGATACTGATCCCACACCTTTACTGTTCCCTTTTTCCTTCGGGACAAATCTGGTATAGGGGGAGCCCAAGCAACTTCAGACAGGTCACATAGGGTTGGGATCTCCACAGGTCTGCTATTTTGTTTGCCTGGGATCCCGAGGTTCCTCAACAAGACCAAAACCTTTGGCTGCAGATACTGCACCTTTACTATGGACTCAAAGATTATTTTGTTTCTCCGCTCTATGGCTCTCAAGGCTTGGCTGGCTGAGGCTTGGTGGGCTTTCTCATAGGTACTCTCAAGATTCCGCTTTAGCCTTCCACATGTCCCCAATGTGACAAAGCAGAATTGTGGTCAGGCACAGTGCCAAAGGTCAAGTCCACTGGTAATCTGGCTTCCTGCCCGAACATCAGTAGTAATGGGGTGACTTCATTCTCAGTGCTGTTTTATGCCTGAACCATAGCAGCAATATGCTGTCTAGACTAGTGCTTTCTTTCAGTGGGCAGGGTACCCAACATGTTCATAAGGGTCCTATTGACCTGCTCTAGTTGGGGGTCACCATTTGCTGAGGGAGCTGAGTACATAGATGAAATCAGGTGTTGGAAGGGACCCGAGAAGCCGAACCTATGGACAGGCCTGTACTGGCCATCGGGACTACCGGGAGTTTCCCAGTGGGCCGATGGCTCAGTGGGCCTGCCTCGTCCTCACAACGATCTCCCCGTCAATCACCGCCAGTCAGCTAATGCCTGACATGTAGATTGGGATTCAGCTGCTCCCCGACGGCCCCGCTCCCTCCTCTCTCCTTGTCCATTCCAATTCGCTTGTGACATCACCTGGGATGGATGAGGAGAGAGGAGGGGGCGGGGCCGCCGGGGAGCAGCGTGACATGACTGACAGAGCACTTATTATACAGCCCCTCCCCACGCTACTCTGCAAGAAATACACTGGTAAACAATGTACCCCGATGTGCCCTAATGTGCCCTTATGTGTCTGATGTGCCCGCTGTGCCCTGATAGTGCCTGGTGTGCCCTAATGTGCCCCAAGTGCTCTAATGTGTCTGCTGTGCCCTAATGTGCCCTGATATGACCGCTGTGTCCTAATGTGCCCTGATGTGCTCGCTGTGCCCTAATGTGCCTGATGTTCCCTCTGTGCCCTGATGTGCCCTGATGTGCCCGCTGTGCCCTAATGTGCCAGATGTTCCCGCTGTGCCCTAATGTGCCCTGATGTGCCCTAATGTGCCCTGATGTGCTCTTATGTGTCTGATGTGCCCTAATGTGCTCTTATGTGTCTGATGTGGCCAAATGTGCTCTTATGTGTCTGATGTGCCCTAATGTGCCTGATGTGCCTGCTGTGCCCTGATGTTGCCTGGTGAGCCCTAATGTGCCTGATGTGCCCTAATGTGCCCTTATGTGCCCTAATGTGCTCTCATGTGTCTGATGTGCCTGAATGTGCTCTTATGTGTCTGATGTGCCCTAATGTGACTGATGTGCCTGCTGTGCCCCGATGGTGCCTGGTGTGCCCTTATGTGCCCTAATGTGCCCACTGTGCCCTAATGTTCCTGATGTTCTCGCTGTGCCCTGATGTGCCCTGATGTGCCCGCTGTGCCCTAATGTGCCTTGATGTTCCCTAATGTGCCTGATGTTCCCGCTGTGCTCTAATGTGCCCTGATGTGCCCTGATGTGCCCTAATGTGCCTGATGTGCCCTAATGGGCCTGATGTGTCCTAATGTGCCCTATGTGCCCTGATGTGCCCTAATGTGCCCTATTGTGCCCTGATATGCCATAATGTGCCAGTTGTGCCCTGATGTGCCCTAATGTGCCCGCTGTGCCCTGATGTGGCTTAATGTGCCCGCTGTGTCCTAATGTGCCTGATGTGTCCTAATGTGTCTGATGTGCCCTGATGTGCCCTAAAGTGCCTGATGTGCCCTAATGTGCCCTGATGTGCCCTGATATGTCCTAATGTGCCCTGATGTGCCCTGATATGTCCTAATGTGCCCGTTGTGCCCAAATGTGCCTGCTGTGCCCTAATGTGCCCTGATGTGCTTGATGTGCTCTATGTGCCCTGATGTACTGTGTCATTTGCCCTGATGTGCACTGTACCTTGATGTGCCCTGTGCCAGTCTGGATGAAGTTCAGCGCCAAATTTTTATCCCAGTCCAGCCCTTCCTCTGGAGGACCAGCTCCAACCATTGAAAAGGTACGTTAATGATTGCTTTCTCAGCATCCAACTAAACTATGACTATATCCTTGATGAGTTGATCATCTCATGTTCCAAGACCGTGAGCACTTTTCTTATGTTGGAAGATGTTGATCTTCCTTGTATGAAGCAGGCTTGTGACAGGTATATAAGTTGAGGCATAAGGGGTGCAAGACAATGATACACTATTTTTGAGAGAATCTTGCTATCAATATTTCATGGGGAGATAGGAGTCTGGATCAGAGGGGTCTTTGCTAGAGTTGAGCGAACTTCTAGACGTCCGGGTTCTGCTGGTTCGGCCGAACTTCGGGACAAAGTCCGGGTTCGGGTCCGGACAGAACCCGAACTTTGTCCCGGACCCCGAAAAGACAGGCCTGGGCTTGGGCCTGAAACAGGGCTTCAAGCCGGCTTGGTCGTCTTGGGCCTGCAGATCTTCAAGCGAGTTGAGATCGTTTCTGGGGAGACTAGGTCTGAGGATAGAGGGGTACTTTATAACTATCGTTCTAAGAGAGTTTTTATCACATAGTAACAGAACGTGGGGAATACGGAGTTGAATATATGGACAGTGTTCGGACGAAGTATGTTCCTTCTAGTTGTAGAAGGTTGTATTCTTTTCACGAGTGCCAGAACCTTGTACTCTACTAGTTGAGTAGTTCCTATATCAGTATCAAATCAACCTACGACTCTTTCGTTAGTAATT
>BLSH010024038.1:4133884-4152744 GCA_018402905.1 Glandirana rugosa
GTTATCGGCCCTATTCGGTATAGGGACAAGATTTTATAGACTTTTGACACACACTTTGAATTTGTTACCGTCCATCTTCGGTATAGGGACAAGATTTTAGTAGACTGATTTTAGAACAGGGATATGGCTTCTCCCGGCTATTGTTTAAGTTTCACACACAGTTTGCAGATGATTTTAGAACAGGGATATGGCTTCTCCCGGCTATTGTTTAAGTTTCACACACAGTTTGCAGATGATTTTATAACAGGGATATGGCTTCTCCCGGCTATTGTTTAAGTTTCACACACAGTTTTCAGATGATGTAGAACAGTGATATGGCTTCTCCTGGCTAATTTATACCTTTTTCACACAGTTTGAAGATGATTTTAGAACAGTGATATGGCTTCTCCCGCTAATTAATACTTTTCACACACAGTTTGAAGATGGTCCACATCCACCTCCATTTTTGATTTTTTTAATGTGATTTTTGTTTAAAAATGCTTTTAAGTTATTTCCCTGTCCCCATTTCTTTGTACGGCACTTATCCGACCCTTACCCCCATTTTCCTTCCTTTTGCAGACCTCTAGGACTTTCCAGGACTTTTTTACAGCAATTTTCTGAACTTTTAGTAAAATTACCAGAACCCCGAACCCGAATCCAGACTTTTTTTGAAAAGTCCGGGTTTGGGTCCGGGTCCTGGACACCCAAAAGTTCGGTACGGACCCGAACTTTACAGTTCGGATTCGCTCAACTCTAGTAGGGATGCTATGTATTCATAGGCGGACATTTGCCCTTCCTTTGTTTAGCTTAGACTGGATCCCAGGATTGTTACAAATATTAGCCTTCCTTTCATTCTGTAGTGGGGGTTGAGGGCTCTGCATGGCATGCCCCTAGGTTGCTGCTTTGATATGTAGCAAGCTTCTTCAAAACCATAAGACAAGGTAAAATATGGGGGCATATTTAAGGGAAACTCCATAATTGGGCTACCCTTCATACCTGTGTGTATCACTGGTAGTTAGGAGATTTCAAACCTTAACCCATTAATTACTTAACTAGCAAGGGGGGAGGGGGCTTGTGTATAGGTAAAACATTCTATATAACGACATATAATATGGTGTCACTTGAGACCACATAAACCATGGCTGTAAATTAAAATTATCTTCGCTATCAGGAAGCAAAACACATAGTAACCTAATGAAATGGTAACATTTGAATTGATAGGCTTTACAGGAATACATACATAGATATATATATAAGATTGTGTGTCTTTCCGGATAGCGTCATTTTTCCAAAAAGACACCAAAGTTCAGTTCATGGTTAATTCCTTTAGGGAATAAAGTATCAAGTTCAAAGATCCAGTGTTTTTCAATTTGCTATAGAGTCCTATTATGGTCTCCTCTCCTTTGTGGGAGATTTAGGGCTATTATACCCTTCACTTTTAAGCCTACTGGGCTTCCATTATGTTGTCCTCTAAAGTGTTTTACCATTGGATTGAGTTTGCGATCCACCTAAGGTTCCAATTTGTTTTCTTTCTTCTTAATAGTTCTGACATGTTCACCAATATGAATTTTTAAGGGTCTTTTTGTCTTCCCTATATACACTTTATGGCACAGGCATTTGAGCATATAAATAACTTTTTCAGTCAAGCAGTTTATGAAGCTTTTAATTTCATATGTTTTAGTTCCCTCTGTGTGTTTGAATTCTTTTGTTTTTTCAATATATGGGCAGATATTGCAATGACCACAGGGATGCATGCCTGTTATTTTTGGGTGTCTCTCAACATCTGGTGTTTTCAAGAATTCTGAGTGTACTAGAAGTACATGCCAATGTTTGTTCAAGGTTTCTTTAACCTCTTTCCATTGAGTCCTGTATTTTGCAATGTATCTGATCTGCTCACTCTTGGGTGCCAAATTTCCGTGTCAAATGCCCTTTTCTTCAGTCGTTGTAGGGTTCTGTGTGAATATCCTCTTTCCCTAAACAGTGTATATAGGGAATCCTCTTCTGTTTTAAACAAATCCAGATCACTAGAGTTTCTCTTGATCCTCAAGAATTGGCCTACCAGTATTCCTTGCTTTAATGATTCAGGATGGTGGCTGGTTGCGTACAGAAGTTTGTTTGCTGCTGTTTCTTTTCTGAATGTAGATGTAATGAGCGGGCCATTTTTAATGCTGATATTTAGATCCAAGAAGGGAATTTGTGTTTGATGATAATTGTACATAAGACAAATGTTCCTCTGATTCTTGTTGAGTTCATCAATGAATTTGTTTAGATCTTCAGTGGACCATGTCCAGATCATCAGGACATCATCAATATATATCGCACCCAGGAGTTGGGGTATTTAGGCTCTTTAATTCCAATAATTTTTATAAAATTTTCAAGAAAATACATAAAACAGTAGTTTCGTCAAATATGGAGTGAGATACATAACTCAAATCAGTAGATTGGTCATGAGTGTTGAGACAATGTGCATATCTCATCATACATCAACTTTGGTTACAATAGTATTATTAATGTAATGGTCGGAGTATCGCCCCCGCCTCCAGACACCCCAAAGGGAGCATTCTGTGTCCCGAGGCGGGAGGCAACACCCCCACTGCATCATTGATTCAATTGCTACTATTATTGCTTTAACATCAAACAAAAGACAACAAAACAGATAGACCTTGTGCAATTTTGTGAATATCGCGAAAGTAAGAGTGTAACATAGATCTATAGATCTGGAAAGCATGTACAGAGTAGGAGGCAATATACATTTTTCTCTACATGATTTTCCAGGTGGAGCATATGTTTTAAAACAGAATTGTTGCACGTAAATCCAGCAGACAAGTGAGCAAAGGTGCAGAGAGGTTAAGGGGAGGCATGGAGAGCCACGAGTCGGCATTTTGTTTCGTTATTCATTTAGGAGACCCAAAGTGATCAAGTTAATCGGGTACCTACTCAAGGTGTGATGATATGGCGTTGAGGGAGAGTGTTCCTAGTCCCCTACACTACGAGCACCAACATGGAACCAACTGTTCCCGCGACAGGGGAGAGGCCCACCCCTACTAAATTGTGTTTTCTAATGGTGTGCTCATATATAAAGAGTAATTTGGTCTGCTATCCCAGTTCTCAAATGGGTGATAGCATTTGTAGTCCATTCTCGCGGCTCTCCCCTCCCCTCCGGAGGTGCTACTGTTGAATTAGGCAAGATTGGAAAAACAGAGTCTACTAAGTAGGCTTGTTAAGTATAGGAGGTGTATTGCCCTTTATGTCAGTGACTTAGTTCTGTCATACCATTCGGACCATGGAGCCCAGAGATCCTTGGTGCGTTGATAATTCCCTTGGGAGGAAGCAAATGCTAATTCAAATTTGTAGTGAGTGTGTATTAATTGAACTGTCTCAGTTATGGAAGCCATTAGTATATGGGTAACTACTATTCTGAAATTGTGATGTATGTCTTCGATTCCTAAATTGAGTATGGCTAACCCAGGCAGTAGGTCTATTGGTATTCCCATTATTCTACTAATTATATGAAATATTTTTGGCCATAGTTTAGATAATCCCCTACAGGACCAAAGAATATGGTGGAGTGTTCCTATTTCCCCACAGTTCCTCCAGCACTGTGCTTGGGAGCTGGGGTAAAATTTTGCTATGCGGAAAGGGGTTAAGTACCACCTCATCATTATTTTATGTGACATTTCCCAAAGGCCTGCACATTTAGTAGCCGTCAAGTTGGATGTAATGGCTTTTTGCCATTGTTCAACTGAAAAGGTAGTGGCTAAGTCTACTTCCCATGCTAGTAGTGGGTATGTTTTGATAAGTGTTGTTTTGTTATTAATTAATGAGTAGAAAAGCGAGATCCCTCCCTTGACCTTCTTTTCTGTTTGCAGAAATATAGCTGCTTTGTTTGGGACTGTGCAGTATTTGTTAGGTAATGTGTGTAGGATAGAGACTGTTCGGAGATATGTATAGTACTCGTTTTTCCCCAATGCAAATTCTCGTTGGAGCATCGGGAAGGGTTTTATATTTCCATGTTGGTATAGGTCTGATATGGTAAGTATACCCCTGGTTTTCCAGTGGTCTAGTGATAATGCAGTGGATAGGTTGGATAGTGTTGTCAGCGGTATCTGGAGGTCTCGTGTGGAGTCCACCAATTTCGTGTGTGCTAGGAAGTACTTCCACGCAAACTTTGTAGCTTGGATTTTGGGGGAGAGTGAGTTTGGGGGAACATTTGTGGGGTTCTGTGTGTGTAAAAAGGCCAATAAGTCACAACTGGGGGTTTCAAGTTTTTCTAATTCGCTCCAATTAGAGTCTGCCTTTTGTGTGAACCAGTGTTTGGTTTGTGATAGGATGGCGGCTATGTAGTAATCGTAAAGCACCACATGTCCCAGACCTCCTGCTTTTCTTGATTTAGTTAGTTTACTAAAGGCACATCTCGCTTTTTTGCCTTGCCATAAGTAGCAATTGAGAATAGATTGTAAGGTTTTGAAGAATTTTTGTGGGACTGGGATAGTGGTCTTTCTGAAGAGGTATAAGAGTTGCGGCAATATTTGCATTTTAAAAGCCGCCATCCTACCAGTCTGTGATAGTTCATGTTTAGATAGGTTGGACAGTTGAGTTTTGAGCTTGAGTAACCAGGGAGCATAGTTTGCTGTGTACATTGCAAGTATTATACCCAGGTATGGAATACCTTCGTTTTTCCATAAAAAGGGGTATTGGGATTCTAATGTTCTTCTAACGGGTGTTGATACCCCTATGTCTAGGATATGTGATTTAGATTCATTTATTTTATAGTATGATATCCTATTACATTTTTGAAGGATGTCATAGACAGCTGGGAGGGATTTCTCGGGGTGGGTTAGAATTAAGATGACATCATCTGCAAATAGACTGATAACATAGTTTTTATATCCCACGGTGAGACCTTGTACTTGAGGATGTTGTCTTATAAGGGAGGCTAACGGTTCCATGAGTAAATTAAATATTAATGGTGAAAGAGGACAACCTTGCTGTGTGCCATTGGAATTTTTAAATGGCTGTGATAGTGATCCTGATGTGTACACTCTAGCTGAGGGAGATGTGTATAGGGCTAATATAGCAGATAAAATTTGTCCTGAAAACCCAAATTTCAGTAGTGTCGCTTGGAGGTAACCCCAATGAATGCTATCAAACGCCTTCTCTGCGTCCAAAGATAGAAGCAGAGAAGGCGTTTTGAGTTTACCAGTTAAATGTATAATGTTCAGGAGTCTCCTAGTAGCATCTGAGGATTGGCGTCCCTTGGTGAATCCTGATTGGTCTACATCAATCAAATCTGGTAGAATATCAGACAGCATTAATGTGATTAATTTTGCATATAGTTTAACATCATTGTTTAACAATGAAATTGTGTGAAAATTCTGCGCTCTATCTGGGGTTTTTCCTGGTTTTGGCAGTGTAACTACTAATGCTTCAAGCATTTCTGAAGGGAAGGAGGAGGAAGCAGCAGCGGTCTGAAAAACATGGCATAGGTGAGGGCTTAAATAGCTTTGAAATGTCTTATAGTACTCTCCAATGATGCCAGCAGGACCTGGAGATTTGTTGTTGGGAAGTGTATTGATTGCTTTAATGATTTCTGGGATTGTAAAAGGTGTATTGAGGGTATCACTTTGTTGTTTGGTTAAGCTGGGAAGATGAATGTGGCTCAAAAAATTGTTTATATCTTGAGGTGTAGGTTGAGGTGTATTTGTGTCTTCATGTAAGTTGTAGAGAGAACTGTAGTAGGCGCTGAAGGCATCAGCAATGCCTTTCGGGTCGTATATGTTGGTGTGTTAGAGATAGGGTGTAGTAGTGAGGCTATTTTCGTTTTGGAACGGTGTCCCTGAAGTTTTTTGCTAGGAGCTTCCCAGCTTTGTTGAATGTGGAATAGTGTATCATTTTGAGTTTTTGGGTGGCTTTTTCAAATTGGTGAAGGAGTAATTCTTTAAGTTCGTAACGTAATTCAGATAATTTTTGGTGATTATCAGGTAGGGTTTTTTTTTTTATTTTCAGCTTCCAGTTTAGCAATACTGGACGTTATGGAACTAAACCGCCACTGCCTCCTCCTCCTCTCCTGCGCCCCCAGTTGAATACAGACCCCTCTAATGTAAGCCTTATGGGCATTCCATAGTACCTTTGGGCTGCCCACAGATTTGTTGTTGTTGTTGAAAAATTCTACAAGATTCTCCTCGATTTGTTTCTTCGTCTGTGTGGTTTGAAGGAGCGAAGAGCTCATTCTCCACACAAACGAGGAGTCCGAGGGATATGTATCGGCCAGTGTCAGTGAAATTGATGCATGGTCAGACCAAGTAATCACATTAATGGTGGAGTTTAGAACCTTTTGCAGAAGCCATTGATCAGATAGGAAGTAGTCTATTCGGGAATATGTTCCATGACTTGCTGAGAAATAGAAATAGTCCTTCTCGCTAGCATGTTGACACCTCCATATGTCATATAGGTCATGGTGTAAGAGAAAGTCTTGTAGGGTTGCAGGGTTTCTAGTCTTGACAGCAGTTGAGTCCATTGTGGAGTCAGCGATTATGTTGAGATATCCTCCGATAAGGAGAGAACCCTTTTGGCATTTCTTAATTTTCTTTAGGAGAGAATTTAAATATCGTATTTGGTGCTGGTTTGGGACGTACATATTCACTAAAGTGTAGGTAGTAGAATTGATATCGCAGACTAGTATGATGAATCTGCCTTCATTGTCAGTTATTGCTTCCTGTAGTTTGAATGCTACAGTGCCCTTTATTGCTATCATGACACCCCTTTTTTTTGCTGCCATGCAGGATTTAAATATATGTGGAAAATTTTTGTTGGTGCATGGAGGGGATTTTTGTTGATGGAAATGTGTTTCCTGCACCATGAGGATGTCGCTATTGTGGATTTTGGCTTCCTTCCATTGTGAGGCTCTTTTGACGGGGTGGTTCAGACCCTTTGCATTAATTGAGAGGAGCCTGATACCCATTATGTGAGGGTGGATGTTTCAAGGTACTCACTGTTTGTTGAAATGGTAGACAGATACTGTATTAGGGCGACCTCTGGTGTTTTCTGCCGATATCACTTGTTGCTTTGTGCGTTTTGTTGATTGTAGATTTTCAGTGAAGAGGATGTATACAGCTCGTTCAAGCGGTGGAGATAACAAGAACAAAAGAAAATCAAAGCAAGTTGGTTATCAAAATCAACAGTGTAAAAGGAGGGTCAATTAGACCAGTGTGCAGTATATACTGCTCAGATTAAGAGGGGTAGTACAAACTTGTAAAGTTCTAGCTAGCAGTCATAATATAGTTCAGAACAGGCAGGAAATTTGAGGTAATAGTGGCCTGCGGTAAACTAACGGGTAATATGCAGGTCAGGGTAGTGAGAGGAGCCCCAGGAGTCCTCATCCCTCATCTTGTTGTGGTACACTCACTTGGGATCCCCTTACAGTATTGTGCTTCCATGTTTTTGGGCTGGATGGCGGGGTTCGTTGCGGAATAATGTCCCATGTTTTCAGCAGCTTTAAGCCTTTTTCCAGGGAAGAAATTATATAGGAAGAGCCCTTTCATTGGACAGCAAGCCTGGTGGGAAGTTTCCATTGATAGTGAATATTGTTATTTCGCAGTGTTTTAGTTACTGTGTTCAGATTTCTCCTGAGCTGCATGGTCTACTGAGAGAAATCCATAAACAGTTGTAGATTGTCATATGGTTCTGGAAGGCTCCGCAGTTTGTGGGATGTTTGCATTATTTGTTCCTTTACGTGGAAAAAACGCAACCTCAGTATGACATCTCTAGGAACCTGATCTGGAAAAGCTGGCTTAGGGAGACGGTGGATCCTGTCTATGACAAGATCTGTAGGTGTCAGATTTGGTAGCATGGATATGAATAGTTCCTCTGCATACATTTTTTTTTTTTTTTTTCATGAGAATTTATTGAGAAAGAATTACATATAGAACAAGATATAGTGAAACTCAGAGTTGTTATAACAACTCGGAGTGATTTGGCAATTTTTACAGAGTCATACAACGAGTAAATAATAGAAAAAAAAGAAATGACATTACGGCATGGTACCAAAAACCAAAAACAGTCAGTTACAGGGACAGCCAGATGGATCGTTAGCAATTGAGGGGGAGGGTAGGGGTGGGGGGAGACTATTCCCAACAGAGCAAAGTGCATGTAGTCATGGGCAGGTTCCGACAGGAGTGCCGTTGCGTTTGTTAGATAGTCCATATGCAGAAGAAGAAAGGAGAAACTTGAACGGGCCATTCCAGATCTAATGGGAGGGAGAATTGGTTCCGCTTGCATCAACTTATGTGTGTTATTACGTGACGTCCAAGACATAGTTAAAGGTAGTCTTTTGGGGCATGGTCCCATTTTTGGGCAACATGTGAGTTTCGAACTGTTCCCATTTTCATTGGAAAATACTGGCAGCCTTAGGGAGGTTGAAGTCTGTTAAAACTCTTTCTTTGGAGTATAGCGCTAGCAGGTCTTTTTTGACCTGGTTTACCGAGGGGGGAGAGGAAGAGAGCCAATTTTTTAGTATGGCTCTTCTGGCTATCAGGAGGGAGGTGAGGATCCAGGTTGTGTTTTTCAGGTGGGAAGGGTGCTGTGTCACATCCCAATAGCCGAAAAGGAGGAGTGTGGGGTCCTTCTGTAGGGAGACACCCGTAACCGTGTGGATGAATGCTAGAATGCGCTCCCAGAAATTGTCAATGTAGGTGCAATTCAACAAGCGATGTATGAGAGGTGGCCTGTGATGCTGGCAAAGAGGGCAATTCGCCGCTTGAGGATTCGAGTTGCTGGAGAGGAACGGGATGATTGCCCGGTGCATGATCTTCATTTGAGTTTCACGCCATACCTCATTTGGGGTAAGCTTCATAGTAGAGCGGTACCCTTTTAAGATTTTGTTCACCAAGTCCGGTTCTGGGAAGTCTCTGTTCCAGTTTGTCACGGAAGAGGTATCCAAGGGGGGGAGGTAGACGTTAGAAGTGGCTTGTAAATTTCCGAGATCTTGTAAGAGGAGTTCTGGATGAAGCATACATTTTTAATGCTGAGTCCCCAATTGACTCTGGTACACCTCTGATTTTTATATTATTTCTCCTGCTTCTGTCCTCTAAATTTGCTAGTTTCTCTTTAACCCATAGGTAGTTGGAGTCCTGAGCTTCATTAGCGTCTACTAAGTCATTGATTGTTTCAGCAAATCCGCCCATCTTGGTTTCTATAAGGGAGGCTATGTTTTCCACTGCTGCAAGGTGCTTCTTAATGATACCAACATGTCCTTAAGTGTTGTGTCTAGCACCGGCTGGTTGCTAGTGGGGAATGCAGTAATGGAATCATGTAGTTCTCTAGTGTCATCATAAGAGTCATAGAGCGGACTCACCTCCGGATGATCAGTCAGCTTAAACCTGGATTTTTCCGGGCTGCCAGACAACGGGCTGAGGGGTCGCGGTGTCGCATGTCCCTGGGGGTGTTGAGGTTGGTCGCTGTGGCACTTGTCTTTCCCCTCTGGAGGCCGCGTGTGCGGCGTGGAGAAGGCCTCGGCGCCATCTTGGCTGTGAGTCTGGTGTGGATGACCGAAAAAGGCCGTTAGCTTCCTCGGCTTGTGGGAGTCTTTTCGTTTGCGGGACATAACTGTTCCGATTCCTGGTGCTTATTGCGGTGGTTGAGGCTGGGATCGTAGCTCTGGACAGCCGTAGTTGCTGCTAACCCGCCGTTCTGCTCCGGAGCTCTGCTCTTAGTCGGCCATCTCCGCCGGCTGCTAGCCATGCCCCCTGCGTTTGTATTTGGGCTCTTTATGTGCTGAACTTTTTATGCAATAACAACGTTGTTATTTGGTGATATACGGTGGAGGTTTTGTACTATATTGTCTATTTTTGTCCTGTTTTTATCAATTTTCTATGTCCAATAACCTAAATTAATTTTTTTAAAGAATACTGTCTGGAGTCACATTATACCTACTTTCTGTGCATATGCCCAAATTCTTCTTGTTCTGAGTGGAACCTGTCCTGTTAAACCGCTGTAAGGTCTTGGCCACTGTGCATCAGCTCAGTTTCAGGGTCTTGGCAATCTTCTTATAGCCTAGGCCATTTTTATGTACAGTAACAATTCTTTTTTTCAGATCCTCAGAGAATTCTTTGCCATGAGATGCCATGTTAAATTTCCGGTGACCAGTATTTAAAAGAGTGAGAGAGATAAAACCAAATTGAACGGGGGCGCATGCGCGAAGCCGATGCGAGCAGACGTGCTGGCATAAGACTCCGGTCCTGAGCGGACTTCTCCGGCGGACTTTAAACATGCAAGTCCTCTAAAACCGAGCACCAAGCACAGGACGCGAAAGCCGAACACCCGGGGCACCCACCTATGGTTCCGATCGGGGCCAAACCGAAGTCCAGGAACATTCGAGACGCCCTGACGTGGCCTAGCCTTAAGATGGCGGCGGCACCATCCATGCAGGCCGGAGCACCGCGCTCACCTAGACCATCCCAGAAACCGCACCGCTCCCAACAGCAACATCAGGGTGAGTCTGATACAGATGACTGGCATGCACCGATCGAATCGCAAACAAATATTTTTGCCAAATTCTAAGCCATGCTACATAAGGCCTTAAAGCAGACCTCAGATCGCATTACAGACCAATTAACTAAAGAAATTAGAGAACTGGGCAGCAGGACAGCAGAATTGGAGGTGAGAGTAGATGACCTAGAATGCACCACCCAGCAGGGCCTTACTGAGATTGAATCTCTCAAAGAGGAAAACCTGAGCCTCCAAGCACGCTTGGAGGATTTTGAAAACAGAGCCTGCCGTTCCAATCTAAGGGTTAGAGGGATACCCGAAACGGTGGTTGATCTACAAGCAACCATGATTGCCCTCTGTCAGGAACTACAGCCAGGCATACCAGCTGAAAGACTGGAAATGGACAGAGTGCACAGGGCTTTAGCCCACCAAGAGATATAATCACAAAGTTCCATTACTATCGCACTAAAGAACAGATTCTCTTAGCGGCCAGAGACAAGCAAACCCTCTCATTCCAAGGCTACAACTATCAAATATTTGCTGACCACTCACCTATAACCATAGCTAAAAGACGCTCACTAAAGCCCCTTCTCCAAACTCTGCAACAGCACCAAATCACATATTATTGGGGATTTCCTTTCTCGGTCCGCTTTACACACCTGGAAACAAAATACGTGTGTCGCACAGCAGCTGAACTCCGTGACGCCTTATTTGGATTGAACCCTTATAGAGCGCAGCCCAGCTAAGGAACACTCTCGCAGATGACAAATAGGTGTATTGCGCTTAGGATAGGGGTTGCCCAACTGCTGCCCTCCTGAATTCCCTCCCGTGGGTGGGATTAATGTAATGGTAGTGGTGTTTGGATATGGCGCTGTCTGAGCTTTGGGTATAGGGGAAAAATGTATGTCAGTGCAAATTGTACTAATAAGGTGCAGTATTTTCAGTATAGATTTCCGTGTTTGTCCATAAAGTGCAAGTGTGCTTCAGAAATAATAAATGTGTTGTGCTTATAGTGTAATAGATTGACATACATATATTTTACAAAACAACCCTTATTCAAAAATAAATACAGATAAGACATAAACTAAAATGGTAATAGACATAAACCTTAAATAGTAAAAAACATATTAGAAAATAGAAACGTATCTTTCCAAAGTCCAAGTAATGTGTTAGTGTGTGTGTGTGCTGCTTTCCTCAGAAAACAACTACAGGTGTGTCCATAAACCAATTAGAGCATCCTTTTGCTATATGTGATAGAGATGGTTAATCCGCTCTTCCCAGTCCTTATCCAGATTTTTGGTGAGTGTCAGTTTATAGCCAGTTCTATTTCAAATTAAGGTGCAATGTGCTCAAAAGTGACAATTCAGTGGTTTTCCATATTCAGAACTTTTTGATGTGATTCACACGTGCTCCCCCAATGTTGCAGCCAAAAACTAAAAACTGGTTTAAAAACCTTTTATATAAAATACACTGGACCTCATACTTTGAAAACGTCCCACGACGAAACGCGTCAGATGACCACCTAGCTGAGCAACCATTGGTCCATACACCTCTTCCGGTCCCAGAGTAGCGTGTTACAGCTGAGCGCGGCTCGCACTGTAGGAAGCCACAGGGACTTACTCACACAGAGCAAGTACACGCTGGTACTAGGAAGACGGAATAGAAAGGACCCAACTCTCTTTTTTACTTTCATATCACGGACCCACCTTATTACACACCTGGTATGAGGTCCAGTGTATTTTATATAAAAGGTTTTTAAACCAGTTTTTAGTTTTTGGCTGCAAATTGGATTTGTCCCTTCTTTTTGAATAAAAATTTGTTTGCTTGACTACTACACTATGGGATCCCCTTTCTGATTTTTTCCCTGAGACGTATGGATGGAGCTGGTACTAGCAGGAGCAACCGAGGATTAAAGACAAAGATAGGCACTCAACCCCTGCAGGGGTAGTGCCCTCTGGTAAGGAGGGGAACATTGGGGGAGCACGTGTGAATCACATCAAAAAGTTCTGAATATGGAAAACCACTGAATTGTCACTTTTGAGCACATTGCACCTTAATTTGAAATAGAACTGGCTATAAACTGACACTCACCAAAAATCTGGATAAGGACTGGGAAGAGCGGATTAACCATCTCTATCACATATAGCAAAAGGATGCTCTAATTGGTTTATGGACACACCTGTAGTTGTTTTCTGAGGAAAGCAGCACACACTCACACTAACACATTACTTGGACTTTGGAAAGATATGTTTCTATTTTCTAATATGTTTTTTACTATTTAAGGTTTATGTCTATTACCATTTTAGTTTATGTCTTATCTGTATTTATTTTTGAATAAGGGTTGTTTTGTAAAATATATGTATGTCAATCTATTACACTATAAGCACAACACATTTATTATTTCTGAAGCACACTTGCACTTTATGGACAAACACGGAAATCTATACTGAAAATACTGCACCTTATTAGTACAATTTGCACTGACATACATTTTTCCCCTATACCCAAAGCTCAGACAGCGCCATATCCAAACACCACTCTCGCAGATGCTCTGCTTCCAGCTCCCCCAGGAAGGATCCCCTCGCCTCAGGTGCGAATAACCCCAAATCCCATTCATCTGTATACAAACGCAGACGCTTCGAACCCCTAACGGTGAACACTGAGGATTCTATGGACTGATTACCAACGGAGGTGTTACCTTTGGCCTACAATCCTTACTCTCCTCTGTTCCCTCATTTTGCCTCCCCACTGATGGAACTATGATCTTACTACCACTTTTTTCAACATGGTTAATTACCCACCCCCCATCCGAATCTAATTGCAGCAGTGAATATATGGATACTCGCTCCCTTATGTTCCTGGCGCATTTCATGTTAGACAAAAGACCTCTAAGGTCAGTGTTGTGACTGCGCTTACTTCGCTACACAATGATTAGGTCGTGCGCCAGACCTTTTAAGTACAGTTGTTTGACACCCGGCTTTCCGGACTGCATCTATCTCCTAGACTGCACTTACGCCTGGTATCACTGGTCTGCAGCTACCCCCCTTATCCCTCTGTTACCCTGACTTAACCATACCAGTACAATACTTCCCGTGGTGATTTGTTCGTCAGGTCAGACAATATCTCTGATGTCACGGTCCACCCACCTGGGGTACCCAGATTACTGTACTTGGATTTATATTTTTTCCAGTTTTCCTCTCTGTACAGGACATCGCCTGAAACAATGAGGACCTAAGTTTTAGTTGTTGTTAAATGTTACAATGTCCGAACCATACTGGGGATGTCCGCTCACAGGACGTTCTTGCTCCCCCACTTGTTGCCTCCGGCAATCCACAACTTATGTGGCCCCCCGGACGCAAGCGCAGAGCTTATGGGGAGCGGATTGACCGCTCCCTAGTACGCTCTCCACCTCACATTATGCTTACTATGTTAACAATACTGTTCATTATATGTGAGTTTAACCTTCCTCTGTTTTCTCTTTCTTACTGTTCTCTATGCTCCCATTCCTCTTCTTTCAGGCCAGCGGTGGTGACAGTGACGGATCGTCGGAACAGGTACAGTGCTATCACCCCTTCTTTGATATTATGGCCCCCTTGAACATATGTTCCCTTAATGTCTGGGACTCAACATCCCACGCAAAAGATCCAAAGCCCTACGAGCTCTGGCGGCAGCTAAAATTCACATAGCGTGTCTCCAGGAGACCCACTTTTCCCGTACACATACACCTAAATACCTGAGCTCGGCATATCCTTTATTCTACACAGCCTCGGCTGACTCTAAAACTAGAGGCACACTTATAGCTTTTCATCGTTCTGTACCGTTTACTTTAACCACTCAAATAAGTGACCCAGAGGGACGCTACACTTTTATCACGGGACACATCTCTGATATCCCGCTGACAATAGTGTCATATTACGCCCCCAACAAGAAACCAAATGCCTTTATGTCCCACCTCTTCAGAGTAGTTGAATCTCATAAAACAGGAACTGTTATGATATGTGGTGACTCCAATCAAGTAATTAACCCTTTTCTTGATAAAGCACCACCCGCCCCTTGTTCCCCCGCTCCCAAGACCTCCTTGCAACATTTAATTTCCAAATACTCCTATACAGATGCATGGCGGGAAATCAACCCCATCAGCAAAAAATTCACTCATTATTCCCACCCGCATAAGATATTCTCTCGTATTGATCACATTTTTATTCCAAATGATATGACCCTAGAGGTACTCACGTCTACCTTAACACCATACACATGGACCGATCACTCAGCCGTCCATTTATCGTTAGCATCTCCGATCCCTCAGTCACGTGATACCACTTGGTGCATAAATGATACCACACTGACACACCCATCTCATAGCCTAGTCATAGAAACTGCGCTCAAGGAATATCTCGCCATAAACTTTACAGAAGAAATCTCAGCAGTTACCCTATGGGAGGCACATAAACCTGTCCTTAGAGGGAAGTTAATTCAACAGGCTGCCGCACTTAAAAGAGAACGAAAACCCCTCTACCAGAAATTAGAAGCAGAATTCTCAGCATGTCATAACACCTTTCACACTACCCCTACGGACGCTAACAGAAAATGACTAGATAAAGCCACACTCGATCTCAACTTGTTCTTGACTGACTCCGCCGAAAAATCCTTACGCAAGTACCGCCACAAACTATATGCTAAGGCAAATAAACCAGATATACCAATGGCATGTGCCTTAAAGGCGGTCAATAACCCCCCACATACCATACGTCTCAAAATTAATAACCATGCTTTTACAAGCAACCCCGTCAAAATCTTGGAAATCTTTAGAACCAAACTATCCCAATTATACTCCCATTCCATGACCCCAGACAGCACTCTATTAGACGACATGTTCTCAAACATTTCCCTCCCGACTTTATCCAAATCCCAACAAGAACTGCTTGACTCCCCTATTGCAGAGTCAGAAGTATTACAGGCCATCAAGTCACTTAAGCCCCACAAGCGCCCCGGCCCAGATGGCTTCTCTGCCAGTTATTACAAGCAATTCACCCATATTTTTTCCCCTGTACTTATCAACGCTTTCAACACTATTAGGCAAGGGTGTGCATTTAGACCCGAGATGCTGACAGCCTCTATAGCTATGATACCCAAACCAAACACAGACCATTCCACCTGGTCAAATTACCGGCCGATATCCCTCCTCAACCTTGATGTTAAATTGCTTGCAAAAATCCTTGCTACCAGACTAAATCGCATGATCGGGGAGTTGATCCACCGAGATCAAACTGGATTTATCCCGGCATGTCAAGTGGGAGACAACATTAGGCGAGCACTACTTCTTTCACACATCGTGAAGACCAGGCGTATCCCCGAATGCTTTCTGTCCCTTGATGTCAGGAAGGCATTTGACACGATATCCTGGAAATATATGCAATATACTCTTAAACATTGGGGGTGGGCGCCCATTTTCTCTCCTGGATCTCATCCCTCTATGCTGAACCAAAAGCTTACGTGAAATATTGCGGATATAAATCTACCACGTTTGGTATCCAACGCGGGACCAGGCAGGGCTGTCCACTATCCCCGCTGCTATTTGCTCTATGCATAGAACCCCTGGCTCAACTTATCCGATTGCATCCTGACATCAAGGGAATAGAACATGGTGGTATACACCACAAAATCAGCCTGTTCGCTGATGACATCCTAATCTTTATAACTGATCTGCACGTCTCCGCTCCGAACCTCCTATCCCTACTGAATAAATTTGCCAGCGTCTCGGGCCTACATGTTAACGCTCGTAAATCTAAAATGACAAACATCTCCCTCTCTCCTACCGAGATACAAAATATACAGACCTCCCTTCCCTTTAGATGGGAACCCCACCATATTACCTATCTTGGTATCAAGCTCACAGCCAATATCCCCTCCCTATTTACAATCAACTACCTCCCCCTCCTCAAAAAAGTGTCACAACTCCTGTCCCAATGGTCAGCATTGCCTATTTCTTGGTTAGGTAGGATCAACGTCATCAAAATGGCCATCTTACCCAAATTTTTATATTTATTTAGAGTACTCCCTATCCCCGTACCAGCCTATTTTCTACGGCTACTACAAAGCAAAGTCATGTCATACGAGACCTAGAATACCCAAGTCCACTTTACACCTCCATAAATTATGCGGGGGTCTCGGTGTACCTAAATTCAACACCTACTACCACGCAGCTCAGTTGTCAAAGTTACCAAAGTACCATGCCGTCAAAGAAGCACCGCTGTGGGTGGCTATAGAATTGGTTGAGGTCGACCCAATTTCAGTTGCCAATATGCTCTGGTTACGCCCATCAGATCGCAAACATATAAATAATCCTATAACCAGGCACTCGCTCGACATTTGGGATAAACTTAAAAAAACACACAACCTACAATCCCGACATAACCCTCTGCTATTCTTCCTAAAAAACCCAGCCTTTAGGCCCGCCTGGGAATCTCCTAACTCTTTTTGTGTCTGGCTTGCCGCAGACCTATTCCGCCTTTATAAGCTGACTACAGGCACAGCTTTCCTTTAATTTCCAACGTTATGTAGCTCATGCAACCTTCCTCAGACCGAGCTGTTTCGCCACATGCAAATACGCAACTTCTATGCCCCCTACCTCAAAATGAGTTCAACATTTACCCAGCTGTCGATATTTCAAAGATATTGCAACAAAGATCCCCACACTAGGGGCATCATATCGACGCTATATCGCCAACTTTGCGATACCCCTGAAAACACACCACCATCCTATACAGCCAAATGGGAGCTAGACCTAGGTAACACTCTGGATGTCACTGATTGGTCCAGGATCTGGACCGCCACCGCTTCAGCTTCACCCAATATCTTAGCTATTGAGACTAATGTCAAGGTCCTTACACGTTGGTACCTAGTTCCCACCAGGGTCGCTAAAGTTGCCCCTATGGCTTCAGCACTTTGCTTAAGCAGCTGTAACGAACCAGGCTCCTACTTCCATGTTTGGTGGAGTTGCCCTGTAGCTCAGGACCTCTGGCAGAAGGTCTTTGACTTTTTGTCTAAAATGTTTGATCGTGCAATACCAAAGGACCCGGCAATAGCATTATTAAATCTCAAACCAGACAATTTAACATGCTCCCAGTTTAAACTATTAATGCACCTCACCACCGCCGCAAAACAAACGATCGCGAAAGCTTGGAAATCCCCCCGACTCATCCTCCCGGAAACTAAAGGCAGGATGAATAAAGCCATGATACACTCTAAAATGTTGGCTATTGAGACAAATAAGATCCGTAGATTCGAATCACAATGGCACCCATGGATCAAACATTGCCTCCCCCGTACTTCAATGAAGACTTATTATTGCCTTGCTAACGCCACACCCACCTGCTCCGAACCATACCCTATCCTCACCGCCGCATTGGTCCGAACAACCCCTTTTTTCTTCTGCCTCCTCTCTAGCCTGTTTTCCTCTGTTCTCTTATCTCCTTTCTTAATTATTCCTGAATCTTATTTTTCATTAACATGCTTATAACTGTTTTGGAATTCATCCATTGTTATTGTTTCTCATATCTACTCTAGCCAAACACTCAAGCTATATGCAACAATCTTACAAGACCTCTCCAGGCTGCACTGGCAGCAGTTACTGGTAACTTAACCACGATAGGGACGGAACCCTGGCCTAATATGCATTAGCAGTTTGTTCCCCCCTGGCTAGCCCTGTGGAACGGTAGCTATGGGAGACCTTGTTCTCACGGCACAGCAAGTACCCACAGGGGTGCCCCAGAGCGCGGTCTTCTTTGACCTTAAATAGACTACTCTTCCTCCGGGCTGACCCTATACTCCAAAGCAATATCAGAAGGGCACCAACCCCTCGTATTGATCTGCTGAGTGTTATACTAGATTTACATCAGTTACTGTTTATATATGTGATGTAAACCATGACTACGTTATGTGATTCCATTTCTGTAAACGACCTTTCTTTTCCTAAAATCTTTAATAAAAAAGTTAAATGGAAAAACCAAATTGAACACACCTGCTGCCCATTCACACCTGAGACCTTGTAACACTAACGAGTCACATGACACCGGTGAGGGAAAATGGCTAATTGGGCCCAATTTGGACGATTTCACTTAGGGGTATACTCACTTCTGTTGCCAGCAGTTTAGACATTAATGGCTGTGTGTTGAGTTATTTTGAGGAGACTGCAAATTTACACTGTTATACAAGCTTTACATTCACTACTTTATATTGTAGCAAAGTGTAATTTCTTCAGTGTTGTCACATGAAAAAATAAAATATTTACAAAAATGTGAGGGGTGTACTCACTTTTGTGAGATACTGTATGTACAGTATATAATATATATATATATATATATATATAATATATGACATGTATGTCATAGAGTGTT
>BLSH010024038.1:4159245-4174148 GCA_018402905.1 Glandirana rugosa
TTTTTACTAGTAATGGCGGCGATCTGCGATTTTTAGCGGTACTGCGATATTTCAGCGGACATGTCGGAACATTTTGACACTTTTTTGGGACCATTGGCATTTATACAGCGATCAGTGCTATAAAAATGCACTGATTACTGTGTAAATGCTATTGGCAGTGAAGGGGTTAACCTGCAGGGGGCGCGCTAAGGGTTAAGTATGTTCCCTGGGCGTGTTCTAACTGTATGGGGGCTTGCCTAGCTGGGGAAGGGAAGTGGTCACAGCCTTCATGTACAGGAAGGCTGTGATCACAGCCCTTCCCCCTCACACAGAGCGGAGGTCCATGTTTACTTACACGGACCTCCGCTCCTTCACTCCGGGGGGGGCATCGCGGGTGGCCGGTGGCAATCGAAGCCACCGCACCCGCTCCCTGGCCCCCCCCGAACACAGTGAGCGCACGCGCACGCCTCCGGCGGCGCGCGTGCGCTCACAGTGGCTCTGTATCGTGGCCGCCGTCGTATGACGGCGTTTTGCGTTACAGAGCCACTTTGTCGCCGTCAATTGCCGACCAGTGGTCGGCAAGCGGTTAAAGGAGACAATTTTTTTTGCAAGTGTCACTCTTTCTTTTTTTTTTTATTGCATTTTAGTGTACAAATGACCCCGGATCTCATATTTAAGAGGTCCTGACATTTTTTTTTTTTTAATGGAGAGTGTAAAAATAAAAAATAAGAAAAAGTAAATAAAAAAATTTAAAGCACTCCGTCCTGCCGAGCTCGCACGCAGAAGCGAACGCATACATAAATTCCACCCGCATATGAAAACGGTGTTCAAACCACACATGTGAGGTATCACCGTGATCGTTAGAGGGTTTAGGGGGATTCTAAGGGGAACCCCCCACCAAATTTAAAAAATGGCATGGGTCCCCACAAAATCCATATCAGACCCTTTTCTGGGCACGCAACCTGGCAGGGCAGGAGGGGGGACGAGCGAACGCCCCCCACCTGTACCGTACCAGGCTACATGCCCTCAACATGGGAAGGATGCTTTGGGGTCCTGGTCTGGATTTTGGGGGAGACCCCCACACAATTTTTTTCAGTGATTTTTTTTGTATATTGCCGGAAACCGGCAATGCATTACAGCTGCGGGCGATTTTAAATGACATTTTTTTCCTTTACAAATGTTATTTTGCTCTGGCACTGTTCTAAATTGGGATGGGCCCGCTGTTCAAGTCAAACGTAGGTTCGACTTGAACATCAGGTGTTCACCCATTCCCCAAATTGTGAACATTACGGGGCGTTCACGCCGAGAGCCTGAAATGACGGAGAGCATAGCTCCTCCCTGATGGGAGGTCTGCCACTATCTGCACTTGCCTTGTTTTAAAAGTTTATTTATATGTAAGGGTGGGACCACCCAGTAATGTAGCGAGTGACCCCACCCTTTTCTGACGTCATGTGAAATCAGAGGGGCAGGGTCACTCAGTTACATCACCGAGTGGCCCCACCCTTGACTATAAATAAACTGTCAAAGCAAAGAGAGCTCAGTCAGCGGGAGCCCTCCCATGGAGGAGGAGATGTTGTGTTTTTTTTTCTCGGGGTCTGTTGCGCGCTGTGATTGACGATGGATTACAACAGGGGACACTATTTTTTTTAAATAAAGAACTTGTCCCTAATTGTCTCCTGTGTTTTTTTATTTTTTGACACTTTTTTGGTGAATTAGAAGGGGTACGATGTACCCGATACTCATTCACATAGGGGGGTCAAGATCTAGGGGCCCCCTTATTGAAGGGGGCTTCCAGATTCAGATAAGCCCCCTGCAAACAGACCCCCACAACCACAGCCCAGCGTTGTGGGGGAAGAGGCTCTTGTTCTCATCAACATGGGGACAAGGTACTTTGGGGTGGGGGGTGCAGAGCCCCCCCTGCACCAAAGCACCCATACTCCCCATGTTGAGGGCAAGTAGCCTGGTACAGATCTGGAGGGGGGTGCTCACCGGTCCCCCCCCATCCTGGTTAGCCAGGCTGCAAGCTCAGATAACTGTCTGGTATGGAATTTGGGGGGACCCCACGTAAATTTTTTTTAAATTTTGGTGTGGAGTTCCCCTTAAAATCCATACCAGACTTGAAGGGCCTGGTATGGACTGGGGGGGCTTTGCAAATTTTTTCAGTGATTATTTTGCACATTGCCGGGAGACGGCAATACATTACAGCCAAGATTTTAAATGACAATTTTTCCTTTACAAATGTAATTTTGCTGCATGTTCTAAACATAACAGAGGTGAGCCCCTTTACAGGCAGACTAAGGGGAAACCCCAGGCACAATATTTAAAGGAAAATTGCATTTTTTTTGTTTCACTTTAAGCATTATTAAAATCATTGCTCCTGAAAAAAACGATACATTTTTTTGCATTGATACATGTCCTTTAGGGCAGGACCCAGGTCCCCATACACTTTTTATGGCAATAACTTGCATATAAGCCTTTAAAATGAGCACTTTTGAGTTTTCATGTGCGAGTCCCATAGACTTTAACGGCGTTTGCATGTTCGCACAATTTTTTTGTCTGTTCGCATGTTCTGGTGTGAACCGAACAGGGGGGTGTTCAGCCCATCCCTAGTTCTAAACATCACACAGATGCGCTCCTTTACAGGCAGACTAAGGGGACCCCCCAGGCATGATATTTGAAGGAATATTTAATTCTTAGTGTTTCACTTTTAGCATTATTAAAATCATTGCTCCTGAGAAAACGATTGATTCAAAAACTTTTTTTTGCATTGATACATGTCCCCTAGGGCAGTACAGAAGTCCCCATACATTTTTATGGCAATAACTTGCATATAAGCCATTAAAATGAGCACTGTTGATTTTTCATGTTCGAGTCCCCTAGACTTTAATGGCGTTCGCTCAAATTTTTGTCTGTTCTCAGTGTTCTGGTGCAAACCGAATGGAGGTAGGATGCTTGGCCAATCCTTAGTGACCACCATTCATCTTTACATTAGTGTGAATCTAGGGATAGTTTAGTCAGTGTGAGTATAGTGACCATCATTCATCTTTACATTAGTGTGAATCTAGGGACAGTTCGGTTAGTGTAAGCATAGTGATCGTTTAACACTGTATATTTCATTGTGTTACTGCAACTTTAATGCCATATATTTCTGTGCCTTACTGGAAGTTTAATGCTGTATATTTCATTGTGTTACTGTAAGTTTAATGTCGTATATTTCATTGCATTACTACAAGTTTAACGCCATATATTTCTGTGCCTTACTGCAAGTTTAATGCCATATATTTCTGTGCCTTACTGCAAGTTTAATGCTGTATATTTCATTGCATTACTGCCAGTTTAACTCCCTATATTTCTGTGCATTACTACAAGTTTAACGATATATATATTTCGGTGCGTTACCTTCCGTTTTAACGCAGTATATTTCAGTGCGTAACTGCAAGTTTAATGCCGTATATTTAAGTGCGTTAGTGCATGTTTAACGTAGTATATTTCTGTGCCTTACTGCATGTTTGACGCAGCATATTGCAGTATATTAAAGTGTATCTGTGGAGTCCATAGAACCCTTGATTGGGTTCCTTTTGGCTATTGTTTTCATGTGTATTTTTCTGTTTGGACATGGTGCCCATTTGGCTCCTCCCTTGCTCAATATCTACATTTCAGTATCTGGATGTACAATCATCATTTTGTCTTGTTGAGCAAGCGAGCAGCCCTTATTTCCCAATACTTGTTAATTGGCATAATAGTTGACATTAGGTTGATCTTATGTATCCTAGTATTGCCTTCTGATATGTATTGATGTGTTTAAATTAGAATTTGTACTGTTTTTTTTTTTTTTTCCTAGATCATGGCCAATTATTGTGGTAACGCATTTGATGGTCTGATGGATCAGATCCATCAGTCACAAAATGCAGCTGAGGGTGGTATATCCATGGAGAGATTCTTCTCCCGCCTACAACGTATGCTGGAGAATAAATCCCTACTATCCTGGAATAAAAAATATATTTTTAAATATATCGAAGAAGGTATGTCCCCTTGGGGGCTCGGTATTCAAATATTCCCCAATATCCCTAGGATTGAACCAGATTTCCACAAAAAATGGGAGGAGAATTTACAAAGCTGCTCCACTCGAATGATGGAGCTCCTCTGTCATTATTACTCCACTGAATTGGATTAGTTGGATCATGAAATCGAGAATCTTTACAAGGAAAATCAAAAATGAATTCAAGAAACTATCTTTCTAACTAGAGAAGCCACTCTTAAGAAAAAATTGGAGAAATTTGTATCAGGCATTTTGGCCACCAAGGAGAAGAAATTCTTGAGGGTCAAATTAGCCTATGATAATAATCAAGCTTACAATTGGACTCAATTTAGAAAGAATCAAAAACGGGGTCATTCTGGGACCAAAACTGCACAGAAACCTAATCTAGATCCCACTGACTCTGATACTTCTTCTTTTGTTTCTACAGCATCTTCTCGGAGTTCGCAACACACAAATCGCACTCGAGGACCATCTCGCACAAACGTAAAAATGGTACAGGTAATGCACAAATGTCAGCACCCAAATGCACTCCCAATATGGGCCAGGACAATTTGTCTTCACGCACAGGTTCCAAACCTTCCTCTTCGCCTGCACTGGCCCACTCAGCTTCTCACTCTTCAGTGGCCCCTTTATGGCCCTCCCTCCCACCCCATCACGTTCCAGTCCCCCTCACGGGACCTCCCAATGACACAACCCCGGCACCGGAATTACGCCCAGCCCCGTTTTTTTCCCAAATCACCATGGACCCCAAGAAGATGATAAATGGGGACCAGGGGAATTTAAAAAGCCCGGCTTGCAAACAGAACTCCAAGTAATTAATTTATCTTCCTTTTCTCTATCTCCGGCACAGATAGAGGTTTTGAAATTAGGACTTACCTAACGGGTTGACCAATTCGAACTCATTAAGGATCTTAATTTATTTTCACGTAGATTGATGTTCAAGGTTCTCTATGATAGGGATACATCTTCCAAGAATACTCAGTTACCACAGAATCCATTATGGAAGGAAATCACAATTATTGATATTAAAGCCATGAATGATTTGATGGAGCTTTGGGAGGAGGGCCATGTTGAGGAGGGTCTCCCGGACTCATATGGAGACCTTTCTGATCTCCCGGAGTCCGTGATACCCTCTCTGAATGAGCCTCCTCCCTCTGCTAGGTCTGGAGTTCCCAAGAGATATAAACCTAGATCAAATACATTTTCTGCTTTACAGGGCAACCCGAATATTTGGGCCTTTACTCAACAGGTTACTGCAGAGATATTAAAAACTAACTGGAAGAGGTGTCCTTCATCCAATATATCCCCAGCCCAGAGTGAGGCAATCCAATCTCTTGAAGGGATGAGCGATATTGTTATTAAACCTTCAGACAAAGGGGGTAATCTAGTGGTAATGAATCAATCACTCTACATCAAAATGGTTCTAGATATTCTCCAAAATAAAGAATGGTACAAAAAAGTATCCAGCACCCATAATCAGATTATTCAAGTAAGATATAACAAACTAATAGGCTCTGCCCATTATAAAAATTTAATTGATAAAAAAACCTTTGATTTTTTGAATGTCAAACATCCTAGAACCCCTACGCTATATGCATTACCAAAAATTCACAAAAACTTGTTCAATCCCCCAGGACGACCAATAGTGGCAGGTAATGAATACCTTACAGAAACTGCTAGTCAACTCTTTGACGACTATCTTTGTCCCCATGTTTTATCCTTGCCTTCATACTTGCAGGACACTGGGGACTTATTGAGAACACTAGATGGCTTACAGCTTTTTGAAAATGCTTGGCTTGTAGCCATAGATGTGGAAGTCCTTTATAATTCTATTCCCCATGATCAGGGGATAAAAATAGTGTGATCTTTTCTCTCTGAACGACAGGACCAGGCCTGTACTGGCCATCGGGAGTACCGGGAGTTTCCCGGTGGGCCGATGGCTCAGTGGGCCGGTTTGAGTGACAGCCTGTCAACAGGGGATGTGGCAGAGGGGTGCTTGGGTGTGCTCAAGCACTCCCAAAATACACATGTTGATATTTGCAAATGCTACACTATTTTTATCTTATTCCCTTGCCTGCACGTCCTCTATTGCAGGCTGGAAGCTGGGGACTCTTTTTTTCATGTGGAAGGATACAGTAGCTCTGGCCGCAGAAGCCGATGATCTTTACTTAGACCCGGCACAGGCTGATTTCAGAGGCGGATTGATATACAGCCTCTACTCTGCCTCCTCAGCCAATGGGAAACAGTGTACCCGCCCCCTTCCTCCAGCCCGCCTTCTTTGATTTCTGAGATTGGATGTCAGGACTCAGCAGATGCATGGAAGGGGGAGAGAGGAGAGAACACAACCTGCTATGGGGGACTAAGAGACAGAGAGATGCAGCCCCAGCCTAAACAGTGAGTGTTTCCTATACATCTGCCAGCATAGAGAGCAGGGCAGGAAGGTGAGCAGAGGAGAACAAGATTGTTTATCCATTCATGCTGACTGTAATCTGACACCTGCATGACTTGTGCTGAAGATTCTCCCTGGTGCAGACACAACACATCCTGCATTCCTCTCTGCCAGCACAAGGCAGAGCCTGACAGGGAGAAAATCATGGTGGGTGCCTGTGTGTTCTGTTCATCCTTCCATCCACCCACCCATCCATCCATCCACCCATCCATCCACCCATCCCTTCATCCATTCATCCATCATCTTTGACATAAACATTGCTGGTGTCACAATAAAAGAAGAATGGATCTAAAAATTATGGCATTCTACTAACTCTGTTTTCCAACACTTTAGTAACAACCCAGGGGTGTTGTGCACAGTGCCTTCCTGATCTCTGCACTGTGTGCATAGCCCCCTCCTGATCCCTGCACTGTGTGGGTAGCGCCCTCCTGATCCCTGCACTGTGTGCGTAGCCCCCTCCTGATCCCTGCACTGTGTGCGTAGTGCCCTCCTGATCCCTGCACTGTGTGCGTAGCGCCCTCCTGATCCCTGCACTGTGTGCGTAGCGCCCTCCTGATCCCTGCACTGTGTGCATAGCGCCCTCCTGATCCCTGCACTGTGTGCATAGCGCCCTCCTGAACCCTGCACTGTGTGCATAGCGCCCTCCTGATCCCTGCACTGTGTGCATAGCGCCCTCCTGATCCCTGCACTGTGTACATAGCGCTGAACTCTGCACTTTTAATTTTGCACACTATCCTGCACTCTGTATGTAGTGCAAGCCTGAACCCTGCACTCGGTATGTAATGTACTTCTGAAACACACACTGTGCATTTAGCACACCCTGAACCCTGCACTCTGTAAGTTACACACTCCTGAACCCCGCACTCTGTACATAGCCTGTTCCTGAACTCTGCACCCTGTGTGTAACGATTTCCTCGTATTTAACAATGCCCATTTAAGACCCTGCAACTATTATTACAGTTTGGCCAGACCGTCAGTTTGGCCATCAATATGCAGAGCCACTGGCTCCATTATACAGAGGACATACCAAATCAAATAAAACAACTACCAAAAAAAAAAAAAACCTCAAAAGCAATAACCACAGAATCTTTTTACCTTGTCCTCACATCCAACGTGAGTCAATAAAAAGCAAAAAAATGCAGCACAGCCCTACACTTCCTCTGTAAAATTGTACAAATGGACTTATAAGTGCAATGGTACAACCTATATAGTAGGGGTGTTGAAAATAATTGTTTAATTGATGCATCATGATTCTGCTTCTATGCGGAGAACTGCTAAATTGCGATTGCACCGATGACATCATCCCGGCGTGCCTCTGTCAGAGTCCTCCCCTCCGCCTGTATGTCACGGAGCTTGCATCTGAAAGGCCCAGGGTGGCAACTCACCAGTGCCTGGATCATACACATCAGGCATCTACCGCTGTGTCACAGAGCTTTGATTTGAATATCCCATTGCAGCCATCCTACCCTCCCTCCTCCTCCAGCTGCCATTGTAACAAGGTCCCGCCTCCTAGACTGGCTCTTGTGATAGACTGCACACTGATCCAATGCCGGGAAATTGAACCAGTGTGCCGTTTATCACAGGAGCCGGTCTAGGAGGCGGAGCTTTGTTACACTGGCTGCTGGAGGAGGAGGGAGGGAGGAGAGGATGGTCGCGCTGGGATATTCAAATCAAAGCTCTGTGATACAGTGGGAGATGCCAGCTGTGTATGATCCAGGCATTGGTGAGTCTGCAATTGAAGGGCACAGTGGTGTTGCAATTGATGGGCACACTGGGGTTGCAATTGATGGGCACATTGAGGCTTCCATTGATGGGCACAGTAAGGTTGCCATTGATGGGCACAGTAAGGTTGCCATTGATGGGCACAGTAAGGTTGCCATTGATGGGCACAGTAAGGTTGCCATTGACGGGCACAGGGAGGTTGCCATTGATGGGCACAGGGAGGTTGCCATTGATGGGCACAGGGAGGTTGCCATTGATGGGCACAGTGAGGTTGTAATTGATGGACACAGTGAGGTTGCAATTGATTTTTGTGCGTGTTTGCAAAATTAAAGTGGGCCGGTCTGGATGAAGTCCAGGGCCAAATTTTTGTCCCAGTCCAGCCCTGGACAGGACACCTCGTGGCCATACAATCTTTTCATTTTAGACCTACTGTCTTTCATTTTGAAAAACAATATTTTCATGTTTGATGGCTCCCACTATCTCCAGGTGCAGGGTGTGGCAATGGGGACCAAGTGTGGCCCCATCATACGCAAACCTGTACCTGGGGGGGTGGGAGCGTAATCTATTCTATAGAGAAGATCTACAAGATCTTTTTGAAAAAGTTTTGATTTGGCGTAGGTATATAGATGATATTTTTGTTATTTGGACAGGCACTTTCCCAGAACTTTCCATGTTTATGGACAAACTAAGGGCGAATACCTTTAATCTTAAATTTACTAGGGAGTGCCACCAGAGATCCCTCAACTTCCTGGACATAAGTGTATATGTGCAGGAAGATGGGACAATTGGTTTCACTCTGTATTGAAAACCATTGAGTGGCAACACTCTATTGCATGCTACCAGCTCCCACCCCACTGCATTGATCAAAAACATCCCCTATGGTTAGTACCTCAGACTTATGAGGAACTGCAGTAGGGAGGATGATTTTGAAAAAGAAGCTAGAAATCTGCAACAACGACTGTTGCAGAGGGGATACAGCAGGAATTGTCTGAAACATGCATGCAAAAAAGCTAAAACTCAGAAAAGGGAACAATTACTCTGCCCAAAAGACCAAAACAAAAAATTGGAATCTATGGAATCTAATGAGGCGGTTAGAATAGTTACCAGATTTTCGGGCCAACACAAATTAGACATATTTTTGAGAAATACTGGTATTTATTAATGTCAGATAGCTCAGTTTCTAAGCATCTCAAAGCCCATCCAGAAATTACATACAGGAGATCTCGATCTCTAAGAGACAAACTAGTACGCAGTCATTTTCAGTCTGATAAACCAAGGTTAAATGGGGTACTTCTCCATGTAATTCATATAATTTTTGCAAATACATTTTTGGATCCACCTCTATTGTTCTACCGAATGGTCGAACATTTAAACCTAACTTCAGAGCAGATTGCCAATCGATAGGTATCATTTACATCATGTTTTGTGACTGTGGGACCCTTCTTTCACCGTATAAGGGATCATGTATCCCTGGTAGCAAAGAAACAAATGGAGACCCCCATTAGCCGTCATATGGGTTTAATGCACCGTTTTGACTGTACTATGATGCATTTCTTTGCCCTTGAACACCTACCTCCCCACAAAAGAGGTGGGGACCATGACAAGTCACTACTCCAACGTGAGACCCGTTGGATTCAAACTCTGGCAGCCCTGCGTCATCCAGGGTTAAATGACTCTTTATCCTTTAAGCCTTTTCTATAGGAAGGTTTTTTTTTTTTCTGCACATGTATAAAATTATATTTAGTATTTATTTTCCTATTTTGTTTTTTGCAGTCTAATTGTCCCAATTGTAACTTTATTTTTTGAATATGAATATCTTTTATTGAATTACATTGTTTTGATTCCAATTTGTACTCAATTGGGACCCACGGACCTGCTTGCCAGCCTTTTCTGGACCATACGTACTCTATTGGCACTTGTAGGGGTTTTTTCAGGCCAGTGTTAGACCCCTCCTGAGCCCGTACTTGGATCCTAGCTGTCCTGCCCCTTGGCCTGAATCAGAGCTGGCAGACCAGTGAGGACTTCGTCATATCAGATGGCTGCTGTCCGGGCTGTGTCATAGGCTCCCTAGATTCCGGGAAGGTGTCACTGTGCGGGCTATTCCCTCCTCCGTGGAGTTGTCCAGTGCAGCATAAGGACAAACACCACACAGTTCCTGCGCTTGGATGTATACACCAATAGGGTAGGCCTGACCAGAGATGCAGTTCTTTATATGCAATTTCCACTCTTTTATGTGCACTAGAAGATCTTGCTGCCCTCCTCAGGACCATGGGAATCCAAAAACACTAGAGAGGAATACAAAAGAGAGAGGGGCGCACCGACCTTGTGCAATACCATAAAACCATTTATTAAAAGATAAAATCCAGCATAAAATATACTCACAAGTGGAGCAGTGTCAAAGGCACGTAAGTAGTATACAGTGACATCAGTCTATCACCACCACAGCTATGGAGGATCCAGATGGCATCATTCGCAAGGCTAACGCATTTCCAGGGCGAACCCTCTTCTTCAGAGCCTAGCAGTCAACTGAGCTGTTCCTCTTAAATACCCAAGTGTGAGTGGCTCAGGACCCTCCCCTCTGGGAGGGGCGGGGTCCCGGGGGGGAGGGATCAGAGAGGGAAACAACAACAGGACAGGGGAAGGGAGGAGCCTCGTCCAGCAGTATGTTGCCCCCTCCTGTAATACTGGCCACCCCCAGTTGGGTATATTGCTCTTAGTAATATAAATGATGTTAAAGTGATGTTACAATGACAGATAAATACTAGAAGTATATGCGTGTAAAAACATCCATATGAAATTAACACAACTAAAAGTTGATACACAGTGAGTAGGTACTTGTAAAAACACAATTGCACATGTGTACGTGAATGCGTCGCTTGTCACTCGCACCAGCAGGCATTCAGGGCAACTAGAGCCTGTGGACCCTATTATAAAACACAGATCCGCCAGCTAATTTTTTGCTGCTGAAAAGGTAAACAGTGCAGGGAGAATCATTCATAAAAATTGTTCATAAAAATTGGTAGTGGCGTACCTCTTTAATCTCGCCGGGAGAATCATTCATAAATTTGTTAGTGGCGTACCTCTTTAATCTAGCGGCGGCGAGATTACCTCTCATTCGGCTCGCATAACATTGCATTGGACGTGGAGAGAGGGGGAGGAGAAGACCTGGCATTCACAAGCACGTGGAACGCAAGCCAGCTCAGTGACCTGGAACAGGACCCAGAGACTCGCTCAGGGACGTCCTATCCAGGTCACCCATAGCCAATAGTGGCGGACTGACGCCACGCCGACGGGGGGAGGGAGCCACTGCGGCAGGGTGGGCCACGCCCTTACCCGAAGTGCAGCCTATCAGCTCTCCAGCTGACGCTCAGAAACTCATGCTGAGTGCCGCCGGCTGCCTAATAGTGTCAACCCTTTGCTGACACTGGGGGAGCCAAGCGGCACACACACACACATGGGGAGGGACAGCTGTGCATTAACAAATAAATAAAACATCTACATGAAGTAATCTGGGAAGATAGGCTATACACGATGGGATATCAATCATCTAAGGCATAGGAGCAGTTCAGCCCGCATAGCCAAATCTAGACAATAATAGTAATAATAGTCATAAAAGTATGTATATAATAAGAATAAGAATAATAGGAGTACTACTAAAAAAGTACTAAAAATAATAATAATAATAATAGCAATAAACAAATAGTAATAGCAACAAGCCCCAAAGTCCAAACCAGTGTATACATAGGCTTACTATATAGGCCCCAAGAGGTATATCTGATATCAATTTCAATATTAATATTAATATTAATTTTAGTTTTAATCTTTATATTCACACCAGCACCAACACCGATATTAATATCAACATAGTGAGGGCGGGTGCTGTATCAGTGGGTGCAATTTTATAATTTATTATTCCAATGCCAGGATAGCTGCAATAAGGGGGGGGGGGAATCAAGGAAATGTGGGTCCAGACAAGGTCAGGCCGCCTGATCCGATGGATGGCGGGGGCTAACAATTGGATTGGCATATGAAGAATAGCCCAAGGAACCAGATAAGTGGTGTATAACTGGGGTGTCTCATGAAGAGACCCATCGGGAGAAAAAGAGGGGGAGGGGGGACCATACAGCAGGTGGAGACCACTTGCCCTCAAAAAAAAAAAAAAAAAAGGAGGAACGGGGGAAAAACCAGAGGGCGCTCGGCCACAGGGGGTGCAGTCTTGGAGTTTAGAGAACAGAGCATATGGTTGGACCATTATAAGATGGAAAGTAGATCAATTTCCTCATTTAAGCCTTTGGGGTTGATGGAGTCAAGTGAAAAAATCCAAAACGCCTCTCGGTTGCATAATCTGCGATATTTACTTCCATCATTCATGTGATTACTCATAGCTTCAATTCCGAATACTTTTAGACCCGTTAGGCTGCCCTCGTGTTTTTCTGTAAAGTGGCGAGGGACAAAATAATAATCCTTGAGGGTGGAGATGCTGCTCCTATGCTCGTTCATTCTAACTCTTAGAGGGCGCGTGGTACGCCCTACGTACAGGAGACCACAGGGGCAGAGCAAGCCATATATAACAAATGAGGTACCACAGTTAATGAACTGCCTAATCTTAAAGGTTTTCCCGCTTCTAGCTGTTATTTCTTTTTTCCGGTGAATCATGAAACAGCAATTTGCACAGTTTGCCACCCCACATCGATAGCTACCCTTCTGATCAAAGAGGGTAGACCTAGGACTACTCAACTGTCTCCTCTCCCTTTTTACCCAGCTTGGTGCCAGAATACTCCTTAGATCTTTCGGTTTTCTGACTTGAACATTGGGATGGGAGGGGAGGGTTTTGGCCAGAAAGGGGTCCTGTTCCAGGATCTTCCAATTTCGTTTCAACACCTTTTGGATTGATGATGTCTTATTGTTGTACCTAGTGCAAAACCTAACCATACCCCCCTGGTTTTGGTTTGGGGTTGTACAGTGCAGCGTCATATCTGGGAGTCTGACTGCATGGGGAGGCAGCCGATGGATCCTCGATGTCCGCATCCCGCCAGTGACGTCAGATGCTGGCGGGATAGAACAAGGATAAAGCGGCGTTGTCGGCCGCCTTTAGTGTGGTGGAGGATCTGCGGGAGGGAGACGGGCATGTGTTCTCATCTCCCCCTCCGGTTATTATGGCAAGATTGTGCCTGCACAATCTGGGTAAGCCCTTGTTGATACTTTCTTAGATGCTTCTGTTCCTCCCTGTTTGGGCATACCATGGAGAGGTGTCTGAGATCTTTTCGGCATCTCTCACATGGATGCTCAATTATTGGATTGAGGCATTGCTCTTTTATGTGATGTTTTTTTTATTTTTATTCTTTCAGCAGAGTTGATGGAGGTTCCCTGGTTACTACTGCTGATCGGCACTTAGAAGGGTTTTTCCCTCTCTCTTTTTTCATATATTCATATATTTTTTCTGGCAGTGTGTCTTCCCTCCTGTTTGACTTTGGGTAATAGGAGGGTTTTCACAGGTACATTGAATTGTTTTGTATCTTGCCACAAATCTTGGAGGTTTTTCTTCCTGGAAGTTGTAAATGAACTGGCCCCTTTTTTTCACCATCCTATCTTTCTTGAAGTAAGTAGAGATTACTATTATTTAACAGATATATTTGCAGATAGAATTTGTTTTGTTATCAATTTAATTATCTTGCGTCCTATTTTCACCCTTAATAGGATGCAGGTCTTTTTTATGAATTTTTCCTGTGGTTCTATTGTTCCTTTATCTGGCTGGCAGCGGGTCTTGTGATTTTTGGTCCCTGGTTCACAGACGCTCCATTATTGGTAGTTTTCTTTGAACAAGTGGTAAGACTTACTTTATATGATTATATTTTTATATTCAAAGGCAGTTACTGAGGGGATACATTATGACTACTGGTTACTATTACCCTAATGTATGGTTATCTTGTATCTAGATTGAATTTTTATTGAGAAGGGAAATAGTTTCTCTTTATGCTATAATTGCATTGTATGTACATATTGCATTTTCAAAATGTTTACATTTTCACCTATAGTCAGCCCCATAAAAGTCTCCTGAGGAAGCCTTTACGAGTGAAACATGTTGAGCTGGGTTAAGCTGACTCAATGTAGGACATTTCCTTCTCGTCCAATTGTAGCCATTGTATGAATTTGTACATTAATTTTATTATCAGTTTTTTCTACATGTATTTAACCACTCCAGATCCGCGCTATTGCCATAGTACGGCTCCAGCGCGGATCTGGAATGCCGGGACGACGTCCATGGACGTCGCCCCCTTTGCGCGCTCCTCGCGCGCGACGACGGTGATCCCCCGCGCGCTCCTCGCGCGTTTCCCCCGCTGCAGGTACCTGCAGCAGGGCCGTAAGGTCTAGGCGCGACCTCGGCATGATACCGTTATCGCGCCTAGACCTCACCAATTTATGTACATCTTTTTTGACTATTATTTTAATTACATGTTTAAGTATGTTACCGATGTTAACCTGCTCTTCCTTTACAGGATGTAACTCAGTCGAATTGGGTCGAGTTGTACAAAGTGAGCATTTCCGAAGGAGTCCTCTGAAAATACCCCGACTGATATCCACTTTTACATTTGTAAAACTTTTACGTTATACATGTATGTTACGTTAATATCGTATTTCTCTTTGATAAAGGGAAGAGTTATTTTTAAGTTAGATCTATGTTCTATTGGTATGTAATCCCATTATCGACAGAGA
>BLSH010024038.1:4174309-4187135 GCA_018402905.1 Glandirana rugosa
CGCCATTACTAGTAAAAAAAAAAAAAATAATAAAAACGCCAGAAATCAATTCCCAGTTTGTAGACGCGATAACTTTTGCGCAAACCAATCAATATACGCCGATTGCGATTTTTTTTTTTACCAAAAATATGTAGAAGAATAAATATCGGCCAAAACTGATGAATATTTTTTTTAATGGATTTGTACTTTAGCAAAAAGTAAAAAATATTGTTCTTTTTTGCAAAATTGTCGCTCATTTTTTGTTTATAGCGGCGATCAGAAATGACGCAGAGGGGATCAAATACCACCAAAAGAAAGCTCTATTTGTGGGAAAAAAAGGACGCAAATTTTATTTGGGTACAACGTCGCACGACCGCGCAATTGTCATTCAAAATGCGACAACGCTGAAAGCCAAAAATTGGTCTGGGCAGGAGGGGGGTTTAAGTGCCCGGTAAGGAAGGGGTTAATAAAATGGTTCTAGATGTTTTTATCTATATATGCGTTGTTTGATTTATTAAAAAAATTTGGGCACCTCTAAAGTCCATGGAACCCTTGATTGGATTCCGTTTGACTATTGTTTTCATGTGTATTTTTCTGTTTGGACATGGTGCCCATTTGGCTCCTCCCTTGCTCAATATCTACATTTCTGTATCTGTGGAGTGTGTCTTTGTGGTGAGTAATCAAATTAAAGTGCATGAAACACCACTTCCCATTGATTAAAGTGCATCCAAATACACATTTCCACATCTTTGTTAATAAGCACTGACCCCCATCATGTCTGAGAGGACAAGGAGAGGCAGACGTTCCCATGGACCAGCAGCGTACGTGCCCACAGGCAAAGATGGATGTGGTCAGTCCTCAGGCAGAGCATCATTTCCTCTGTTTAGTGATGTTGCCCATGCTATCCAGCCACAGCATGCAGAGTAGGTGGTAGCCTGGCTTACTAAACCATCCCCAACAAACAGGCAAGGAAAAATCCAAGGAAAAAAACAAGCTCTACTTACCAACCAGCTTGATATTGACCTCCCTAACTGTATGCGTTAAAAACAGGGATTGGGTGGGGGGAGGCGTGGCTGGCTGCGGACTGCGATGCCCACCTGATCTCACAACTCCACTCAGCTTGGGACATCTAGCAAATCCAGGGCTGATAATTGCAACTAGCCCCCCCGAGTACCAAATCATGGGGGTCCCACCACCTCAAGCAACAGCATGATCCATTTTTGGGAACATATCACTCGCAAACAGCTGAAACCAGAGCCAGGATCAATGGACCGGGAAGCAGCCGGGAAAGAACTGTCCCCACGAAGCAATCGGCCTCCATCCTCCCTGAAGCAAGCCGGGTGAGATAAAACACCACCCATCCCAGACTCCTTAGCTCCCACACTTACAGTTTGGCCCTGTTTGGCACTGTTCAGGAGCCAGGTGGGGGTTGCGGTCCAGGCCGCAGCGGCTCCCTCGCATCTCCATTAGCCACCATCTTGGGGCCTAGACGCGAAGATCCAGGCGAACCCAAAAGGACCCCTGACTGCTAACATCAGTGACCCAGCTTACCCCTGCACTTCCATCCTCCAGCGGCACACCCACTAAGACTTCAGAGACTGCCACGGAAGATGCGGACCCGCTCGGGGGGCACTCTACCAGCCACAGGCAGCCCCAAATGGAACCTTGGCTGCTGACACGAGTGGCCCAGCCCACTCCTGCACCCCCATCATTCGGCTGCATGCCTGTTCCAAAGCCACACCCATTGAGTTGACAACACAGCCCCCTCTCAAATTGAGGCTCCTGCTGTGGCCTGATACATGTGACTGTGACCAATCAATTCCTGTTAACCAACATATATGCTGATGCAGAGGTAAATTGCTTTTCAGTACACTGCAGCCATACAGAACTGTGCTACAACTGAACTCTGCAGTACTGAAACACTTTCCAAACCACCCTCTATAACACCCTAGCCTCATACGTTTCTGTACAGAAGGAGATAAGACATAGTGTTTGACTCTGAGGTATGTCCAAAAAGAAACTCCAAAATACAGAAAAGACACGCCGTATATCTGACTTCTTTCACGGATCTAACATGCAAAACACTCAGGTTGACAATGGAGTAGCTCCTCCTACTCTTTTACCAAAAGTGGCTGAAGACCAGCAGGACCTGGAAAATTTGCAAGACGAGATGGATTGTGTAGATAATGGCACCACATCTCTGCAGTGCTCACCAACAGACAGAGGCAAACAAGCTGCTCAATCCCCAGCTCAGTCCCCATCTAAAACACTGTTGTATAAAAAACAACATTGGGAAGACGTAACAAACCCTGAGTAACCACAGGAATCACTGGCTGCACACCCTGCCACTGACCAACCACCATCTGAACAAACACTAAAAATGATGTTGCTTTCACTTCAAAAAGATCAGAGAATTGAACTATGCTCATCGATATCTACACTCCATACAAGAGTAGATCAAATAGAGGACCGTACAGATAAACTTGACAAACAGGCTGCAGCACAGGACTCTGCACATGAAGTAACATCTGAAACCCTACTTAAACAGTCTGAAGAACTTCAATATCTGCATGCAAAAATGGTAGACCTTGAAGACCGTTCTCGAAGGAACAACATCAAATTCAGAGGCATCCCTGAGTCAGTGAAACCATCAGATATCACACATTACATACAAAAGATGTTCCTCAAACTCATCTCCCAACTCTCGCAGTTGCATCTGACTATAGACCGGGCACATAGAATCACAAAACCAAATTACTTGCCGGATTCCGTCCCAAGAGACGTGCTGGCGTGCATTCATTTTTTTCACGTCAAGGAAAAGATTATGTCGGCAGCCCAAATGACTGAAAGGCTACCGGATCCATACTACACTATCTCCTTGTATACCGATATATCGGCGGCCACAGTGAAAAAAAGAAGAGAGTTTGCTCAAGTCACCACCATCCGCAGAGACCGCAACATACCATACAAATGGAGCTTCCCAACAAAGCTTGTAGTGACATTCCAATCCCAAACAACCAACATCTTAACCCCCAAGGAAGGCATCAAATGACTACTAAACTGGAGAATCTTCACTACACCTCCCCCACCACTGCCATCTAAATATCATCAACAACAACCTCGCGGACCACACCGCACCAACACCAACCAGCTCCCTCCTCTGTGTGCTCAACAGCAATTTTGAAGCCTATATATACCTGGATTTATCCAATTCCTACCATGAACTAAAGCAAGATGACTGCTATCCTCATTTACCCCAGATGAGTATACTATGGTTTGCTATACTTTGATTCTTTACTATAGTCTACAAATCCCCTCGTTCCTGTATAGAGTGCTAAGCACCCTCAGACATCTTTGTTCTCTAACTACAGGTACAACCTAGCAACAGCTTACCTAGATCAATTGTTAAGAATTGCAGCAACAACTGTTATACTGTTGTGGTTCTTATATTCCTTGTTAGTTAATTTGTTATTACCCCAGTGTTGTGCTCATTACGCCTTGACCTTTGGTGTGTGATAAAGTAGGTGTCTCCTCTCCCCTTATACTTCTACAAATTTTGAAGCTAGAGACCTGATTTTCCACTATGGCCATTAATATATCCTCACTCAATGTGAAAGGTCCAAATTCCCCTTTCAAACGCCACCTTTTATGGTATGAAGCTTTAATGTTGAAAGCAGATAATATGTGTGCTCAAGAAACACACTTCTCTTCTCTTAAACCTCCCACATGCTCCCACAAGCAATTCCACACTGCTTTTATGCCAACCCCATCAAAAAGAAAGCTGGGGTCCCTTTAGCAAAACGCTCTATGATAATGTTTCACTTAATCCACTCTGAATTGGACGCCCCTGGCAGGTTCATTACCCTTCATGCTTCCTTCAACAATCACATCATGGCTGTTGTCAATGTATATGCTCCTAACACCCATCAATCCCAAAGCTACAAAACCATTATGAAAAAAACTCCAACCTTTCCGTCAATACCCCCTAATCATATGTGGGGACATTAATCAGATTGTGGATCCCACTCTTGATTCCTCCAAGCCCACCAGAAAACAGTCTTCAGCTCTCCCAAATCTCCTTCACTCAGAAGACCTATATGACCTGTGACGGTGCCCCCATTACACCGAGAAAGATTACATCTACTTTTGGCACACCCAAAAGTCTTACTCCAGGATAGACTTGTTTCTGGTAGATAAACATACACTACAAACAACTCAATCGGCTACTATTGGCAATATTAGGTGGTCAGACCACGCACAAATCTGACTTCAGCTCTTCCCAGCCAACCCGAAACAATCGGGGAAAATTTGGAGACTTAACATTTCCCTGATTAATAGACCACAGCTACAGGAACAAGTCGAATCCAAACTAAGGGATTATTTCCACACAAACAGTGACTTGGTATCAAATCCAAATACACTTTGGAATGCCCATAAACCATATATAAGAGGGGCCCAGGAGGGGCCAAGGAGAGAATGGTATGTGATGCTACCACTACCAAACTGCTTGACCAAATACGATCTTTAGAGTTAGCTCACAAAGCATAATCTTATTCAAATGAGTTTTTATTAAGAGATTTAGACAAACAAAGTTGTTAAGAATAACCATACAATGAGAGTTGTAGTACATGAAGCATCATGACAGATTATTAATAGTAACAAAGATGAATTGAAATAAGTTGTCATCAGCTTTAAACTGACAAGTGCGGATCCAGCCTATGAGTGGTGTTGAGTACTATGGGTTGCCAGCAGTGTGTCAGAGTTTGCCAGTGGCAACAGTAGGGCAGCAACTAGACTTGTGCATGGCTAAAAAAAATTTTTTTTTCGTTTTTCGGAAATTCAAAAAATTCGTAATTCGTAAATTCTGGAATTAAAACATTTCTGAATTCGGAAATGAAAAAAATTGCAAATCTGAAATTCGGAAATTTGCTGTAATTTGGCAATTGCGGTATTTTGGAAATTCAGAAATTTGCGGTAATTCTGTAATTGCGGTATTTCGGAAATTCGCGGTAATTCGGCAATTGCGGTAATTCGGAAATTTGCGGTAATTCGGCTATTGCGGTAATTCGGAAATTCGGCAATCGGAGCAGACGAAAATTCAAAATTCAGAAATTCGGATATCCGAAAATTCGAAAATAACTAAGAACATTTGAAATAATAACTAACTAATAACTATTAAATTATAGGTATTGGAATTTGTTTGAAAGTTTGGCTGTTAGTGAACTTAAATATGAAATTTATCACTAATAGCCATATTTTCAAGAAAATTCCAATATCTATAATTTCATAGTTATTTATTATTATTTCAAATGTTTTTCTTATTTCCAAATTTTGGAAATAAGGAAGATCATTTGAAATAATAAGTTATTAATGTATTATTTTAACTTATTATAAATAATAATAAGCTATTATTTTTTCAAATGTTCTTTCTTATTTCCAGAAATTCAGATTTAAGGAAGAACATTTGAAATAATAAGATATTAATTTATTATTTTAACTTATAATAAATTATAATAAGCTATTATTATTTCAAATGTTCTTCCTTATTTCCAACTTTTGAAGTGTGTGACTGTACATATGCATACTGTATGTTTGTATGTGTGCGTGCATACTGGGTGTGTATATACGGTGTGTATATTGTATGTATACACACAGTATACATACAATATACATCCAATATACACACAGTATATACCCACCCATTATACACACACACATACATACAGTATGCATATATACAGTCACACACTGCAAAAGTTGGAAATAAGGAAGAACATTTGAAATAATATTAGTTTATTATAATTTATAATAAGTTAAAATAATAAATCAATAACTTATTATTTCAAATGTTCTTCCTTATTTCCAAAATTTGGAAATAAGAAAGAACGTTTGAAATAATAGTAAATATCTATTAAATTATAGGTATTGAAATTTCCTTGAAAGTTTGGCTGTTAGTGAACTGAAATTTAACATTAGCCATATTTTCAAGAAAACTCCAATACCAATAATTTAATAGGTATTTATTATTATTTCAATTGTTTTTCTTATTTCCGAATTTCGGAAATAAAGAAGATTATTTGGAATAATAAGTTATTAATTTATCATTTTAACGTATTATAAATTATAATAATCCATTATTATTTCAAACGTTCTTTCTTATTTTCGAATTTTGCAGTGTGTGATTATACATATACATACATACATACAGTATGCATATGTACAGTCACACTGCAAAAGTCGGAAATAAGGAAAAACATTTGAAATAATAATAGCTTATTATAATTTATAATAAGTTAAAATAATTAATTAATAACTTATTATTTCAAATGTTCTTTGTTATTCCCGAAATTCGGAAATAAGAAAGAACATTTGAAATAATAATAAACAACTATTAAATTATAGGTATTGAAATTTCCTTGAAAGTTTGGCTGTTAGTGAACTGAAATATGAAATTTATCACTAATAGCCATACTTTCAATAAAATTCCAAATACCTATAATTTAATAGGTATTTGTTATTATTTCAAATGTTTTTCTTATTTCCGAATTTTGGAAATGAGGAAGATCATTTGAAATAACAAGTTATTAATGTATTATTTTAACATATTATAAATAATAATAAGCTATTATTATTATTTCAAATGTTCTTTCTTATTTCCAGAGTTTCAGGAAATTTGGAAATAAGGAAGAACATTTGAAATAATAAGGTATTCATTTATTATTTTAACTTATTATAAATTATAATAAGCTATTATTATTTCAAATGTTTTTCCTTATTTCCGATTTTTGCAGTGTGTGACTGTACATATGCATACTGTATGTATGTATGTATATGTACAGCCACACACTGCAAAAGTCAAAAATAAGGAAGAACATTTGAAAGAATAATAGCTTATTATAATTTATAATACGTTAAAATAATAAATTATATACTTATATATGCATAATGTATGTATGTGTGTGTGCATACTAAGTGTGCATATACTGTGTGTATATTGGATGTATATTGTATGTATACTGTGTGTATACATACAATATACATCCAATATACACACAGTATATACCCACCCAGTATACACACACATACATAAAGTATCCATACATACAGTCACAAACTGCAAAAGTTGGAAATAAGGAAGAACATTTGAAATAATATTAGCTTATTATAATTTATAATTTCAAATATTAAATCAATAACTTATTATTTCAAATGTTCTTCCTTATTTCAAAAAATCGGAAATAAGAAAGAATATTTGAAATAATAATAGCTTATTATAATTTATAATAAGTTAAAATAATAAATTAATAGCTTATTATTTCAAATGTTCTTCCTTATTTCCGAAATTTGGAAATAAGAAAGAACATTTGAAAAAATAATAGCTATAATTTAATAGGTATTTATTATTATTTCAAATGTTTTTCTTATTTCTGAATTTTGGAAATAAGGAAGATCATTTGAAATAATAAGTTATTAATGTATTATTTTAACCTACTATAAATAATAATAAGCTATTATTATTATTTCAAATGTTCTTTCTTATTTCCAGAATTACAGAAATTCGGAAATAAGGAAGAACATTTGAAATAATAAGTTATTAATCTATTATTTTAACGTATTATAAATTATACTGTATGTATGTATGTATATGTACAGTCACACACTGCAAAAGTCTGAAAAAAGGAAGAACATTTGAAATAATAATAGCTTATTATAATTTATAATATGTTAAAATAATAAATTAATAACTTATTTCAAATGTTCTTCCTTATTTTCGAATTTCCAAAATTCTGAAAATAAGAAAGAACATTTGAAATAATAATAATAGCTTATTATTACTTATAATGAGTTAACATAATACATTAATAACTTATTATTTCAAATGATCTTCCTTATTTCCGAAATTCGGTAATTCGAAAATAAGAAAAACGTTTAAAATAATAATAAATACCTATTAAATTATAGGTATTGGGATTTTCTTGAAAATATGGCTATTAGTGATAAATTTCATATTTCAGTTCACTAACAGCCAAACTTTCAAGGAAATTTCAATACCTATAATTTAATATTTATTTATTATTATTTCAAACGTTCTTTCTTATTTCCGAAATTCGAAAATAAGGAAGAACATTTGAAAATAATAAGTTATTGATTTATTATTTTAAATGATAAATTATAAGAAGCAATTATTATTTCAAATGTTCTTCCTTATTTCCAACTTTTGCAGTGTGGGACTGTATATATGCATACTGTATGTATGTGTGTGTGCATACTGGGTGTGCACATACTGTATGTATATTGTATGTATATTGTATGTATACTGTGTGTATACATACAATATACAACCAATATACACACAGTATATACAATATTCAATTCAATAGGTATTTATTATTATTATTTCAAATGTTTTTCTTATTTCCGAATTTCGGATAAAAAGGAAGATCATTTGAAATAATAATAAATAATTATTAAATTATAGGTAATGAAATTTCATTGAAAGTTTGGCTGTTAGTGCACTGAAATATGAAATGTATCACTAATAGCCATATTTTCAAGAAACTTCCAGTACCTATAATTTAATATGTATTTATTATTATTTCAAACATTTTTCTTTTTTCCGAATTTCCCACTTTTCTTTTCTTTTACTCCACCTCAGTCAGTTCATTGTGAGACCACAAATAATTGAATGTGTCACTCATATTGGCGTCTCTGATTAGAACTTATCATCATTGTGGAAGTTCCTCTCCTATCTTTATTTTAATCTTTATTTATTTTCTTAAAATTTGCCCTTCTCTTACAAACCTTACTTTTCTGGGGTGATAGGGAAGATTACAGAGTACCTTCCCCAAATTTTTATTTATTATTGTTTATTATAATATCCCCCCCCCCCAACCCCCCTCTCTCTCTCCACCCCAACCCATCATTCAATTCGTTCCTCATGCTTCTATGGGACCTTCTTTATTTCTTTTGTTTGGAGTTGTTCTGTAGCTTAGTTTTCCCCCTCATCCCCCCACATCTGCACATATTCCTCAGATTTTTTAAAGTTCATCCATTTCCCCCCATTTCTTCTGATGGATTTCAATCTCGTCCTCTACTCCATATACTGGTTCCTCCAATATCCTTATCCTTTCTATCTTCTGGGTCCACTCTGTTAATGTTGGAATTTCATTTGTTTTCCATTTTTTTTGTATTAAACTCTTTGCGGCGTTTAGTAGTATTGGGACCAGTGATTTTCTATATTGTTTTTCTGTTTTTTGCGTCAGATGGAATAGGCATTCCCAGCGGTCTTTTTTGATTTGTTCCCCTGTGATCCCGTGGGCATTTTTTACTATCTCTGTCCAATATTTCTCTATCTTTGGGCAATTCCACCATATATGTGCCTGTGAGCCCGGGGTGTCACATCCCCTCCAACAATTTATGGAGCCATCTCCCTGTATCCTCTGTGCCTTTTTTGGTGTTATGTACCATCTTGCTAACACTTTATAATTAATTTCCCTTGTTCCTTGGTCTAATGCTATATTGAAGCTCGCCCTCAGTATCTTCTTCCTGTTTTCCTCCTCTCCGATTGTCCCTATTTCCTTTTCCCACTTCTCGAGGTATATCGGGTTTTTTGGCTCTGCTTCCTTTACCAAGATTTTATATAATTTTGCTATAGGTCTTTTCAGGCTTTGAGATGTGTTCATTATTCTCTCTACGACTCTCATGTTTTCTTTCCCTCTCAATGGCTGTGGTATATTTTCTGTAAAGTGTTTAATTTGTGCATATCTCCATTTATCTAAGGGTTTAGTGCCCCATCTTTGTGTGATCTCTTCATACGTGCAAATTCTGTTACCCTCCATTATATCTTGAAGGTGTATTTCATCTTTTCTTGCCCATCTGGAGAAGTATAAGTGCTCCTCTTTGCCTGGTCTAAAATAATCAGTGTTCAGTAGCGGAATTAACGGTGAGTTGTGCTCCCATTTGTGCTTCTTCATTATTGTGTCCCATATTTTCAATGTATTTCTTGTTATCATACTTGTGCCTTTTGATAAATTTCTAAATTCCTTTGGTATCCAAATCATTTTATTTAATTCCGTCATACTTTGTGCCATTTCTATATCCACCCATCCCTTTTTCCCCTTGCTATATATCCAATTTACTACTCTAGTAATTATTATGGCCTGGTAATATTTCTCAGGATCTGGTACCCCTATTCCACCTTCATCTCTATCCTTTACCATCTGTGCGTATGCTATTCTCGCATTTTTATTTCCCCATATATATTTAATCATAATCGTTCTTAATGTTCTAAAGAATGCTTTAGGGACTAAGACCGGGGTCATCTGAAACAGGTAAATTAATCTTGGGACCACAAACATTTTTAGGGCATTTACTCTCCCTAACCACGAGAGTGGTCCGCGTTTCATCTGTCTCAGTTGAACCTTTATTTTATTTAACATGGGGATAAAATTTTCTACATATATCTCCTTTATACTCCTACACATCCTGATCCCTAAATAATCAATTGCCTCCTCTCTCCACTTAAAAGGGAATTTATGTTGCAAATATCGGAGATCTTCTTTACGAATGGACACATTCAAGATTTCTGTCTTAGTCATATTTATCTTAAAGTTTGAGACCCTTCCATATAACTCAAGTTCCGTCACTACATTTGGAATTGATGTCCTAGGGTTGGTCACACATAATAATATATCATCCGCGTATGCGGCCACCTTATGCTCTCTCCCACCGATCCTGATCCCCACTATATTCTCATTTTTACGTATCGCCTCTAAGAGGGGTTCCAGTGTTAGAACGAACAGGATCAGTGAGAGAGGGCATCCCTGCCTCGTCCCATTGTATAACGTTACCATTGGTGACAGTATTCCATTTACTCTTACTTTCGCCTTAGGATTCTGATATAAGACCATGATCCACCTTAACATCCTATCACCGATCCCTATCCTAGATAATGTTTCTTTCATAAAACCCCAGTCAACCCGGTCAAAAGCTTTTTCAGCATCAATTGACATTAGGGTGACTGGGGTTCCCCTTCTCTCTGCTTCTTGTATTATTAACATGGTCTTTATGGAGTTATCTTTCCCTTCTCTTCCTTCTACGAATCCTGTCTTATCTTCTTGTACCCATTCCGGTAGCATAGGTTTTAGCCTTTCCGCTATAATTTTTGCATAGATCTTCATGTCATCATTCACCAAGGATATAGGCCGATAGCTCTCCGGGAGATCCTTGTCTTTTCCCTCCTTGTAAATCAAAGTTATACGAGTTATATTAACGCCTCTTCTCTTAATTTTTCCCCTTCCGCCAATTTATTATAGTAATCGCATAATTTTTGGGCAAGGGTATTCTGAAATTTCCTGTAGTAGATGAGTGGGAGTCCGTCAGGGCCTGGGCTTTTTCCTAGAGTCATCCCCTTGATAGTCCTTTTAACTTCTTCTTGTGTTATTGGATCATTCAGATGTTCTACCTCTTCAGCTGATATTTTCGGGCTTTCCATCCTTTCTAAATATTTTTTCTTTTCTTGCATTTCCCTCTCCGGGGGTTCTTTTCCTTCTTTTTTGTTCCTTACGTGATATAATTTTGTATAATATTTATGGAACACCTCAGCAATTTCTGGCGAGGTGTATACCGTCTCTCCCTCACTGTTTTTTATCTGGGGTATGAATGTCCTACTCTTCTTGTCTTTAACTGCTCTTGATAGCCATTTCCCTGCTTTATTTCCCCATTGATGTTCTTGTTTCCGGACCAGATGAAAAGCCTGTTTTCTTTCATCCTCCATCACCTCCGCCAATTCTTCTTTTTTCTTTATTAATTCCGCTTTCTCCCGGGCTCCCACTCCTCCACTCTGGGATTCCATCTCCCGTATCTCCTTATATAGGTTTATCTTCTTTTCTTTTTGTTCCCTTTTCTTTTTTGCTCCCAGTCCGATGAATATTCCCCTTATATATGCTTTGTGTGTTTCCCACAATAAGGGCCGTTCAATTTCCCCGGTATCATTGGTCGTGAAGAAGTTTTCTAGTTCTTCTTCTATCCTTAACTTGATTTCTAGATTTGCTATCAATGATTCATTCAGCCTCCAGCATCGTTCTTTCTGTATCTGTGTTCCTACTTCTATTTGTACCCATACCGGTGCATGGTCGGATAAGGTCCTGGCTTTGATTTCTACTTTCCTTATCCTCTGTAACTCTTTGTGTTCCATAAGCACATAATCCAGTCTTGAGTAGATTTTATGCTTTCCTGAGAAGTGTGTGTATTCTTTTTTACTTGGATTTTGTGTCCTCCATATATCCACCAACTGGTTATTTAGCAGTAGGCTCTTTATCCTTCCGAGTTTCTGTTTTGTACTCCTTCTTTGTGATCCCGATTAGAGTTGAGCGAACACCTGGAAGTTCGGGTTCTGCTGGTCCGTCCGAACTTCGGGACAAAGTCCGGGTCCGGGTCCGGACGGAACCCGAACGATCGCACGGACGCTTCAAGCCTGCCTGGTCGTCTTGGGCTTGAAGGTCCACAAGCGAGTTGAGATTAGCCCTAGTGTTTCTTCCTCATGTTTTGTCTTTGAGCCTTCCTATTTCTCGGATGACGATTTATTGGTCAACCACCTATATACCTCCTGTGTTTTAGGTTCATTTTTTCTTATGTGTGTGAAGAGTCCTTTCGTATTTTAGATGAGTTCTGACCTAATACACGAATACCTTGTGTTTCTCAATGTCTCCTATTCCTTTCATCTTTAGTTTCGGTCCTGGAATAGGCTGGTACGTGGCCATACCCATGTTTATCTTCATCCTTGTGTCTATGTCTTTCTTGCTACGACCTCCGACTTACTTAGTAACTATCGTTTAGATCTTTAGTT
>BLSH010024038.1:4190563-4202684 GCA_018402905.1 Glandirana rugosa
GAAATCTCTAATTTCTGCTATCTGTCCTCAGAGCAACAGCACAGACAGCAGTAGTAAAGTAATCTATCTCAGGATGCAGGATCAGGTCTTAAAATGGCTAAAATCTGTCCCTCACGCCGTCAGCTACCTTTCCCTATACTAACCCAAGGAGCATGTGACTGCAGCACTGTGACTCCAGCTTATAAAGAGGCTGGGTCACATGATGCACCGGCCAATCACAGCCATGCCATTAGTAGGCATGGCTGTGATGGCTTCTAAGGGCAAACCAGTGAAACGCTTGTTGATTGGCTGCCCTGCAGCTTCTCAACACGTGGAGTAAAATAGCAGAACCCCGGACCGAACCCGAACGATTTTTGAAATGTCCGGGTCCGGGTCCGTGCCACGGACACCCTAAAGTTCGGTACGGACCCGAACGTTACAGTCCGGGTTCGCTCAACACTAATCCCGATGTATCCATTCGTATGTCCAAACACATATTGAAGTCTCCCATTATTAAAAGGATCCCCTCTTTAAAGGCCTCTAGTTCCCTTAGCATTTTCCTCAGATATCTCTCCGGCTCTCTATTAGGGGAATAGATATTCGCAATGGTATATTTTTCGTTCATTATTGTCCCTTTTATGAACAAGAATCTGCCTTCATAATCTGTTCTTGACTCCTCACAGGAAAATATGACATTTTTACTAAACCCTATAGCCACTCCTCTTGCTCTTCCTGATGGGGAGTCCCCGTAATACCACTTAGGGAAATCCTGTGACCCCAGTTTGATTCCTGAGGTATGTGAAATATGGGTCTCCTGGAGACCTACTATGTCCGCTCCATAGAATTGTAGTTCCTTTCTTATCTTAAATCTTTTTTCCGCTGTATTTAAACCCCGAACATTATATGTTATAATATTTATTCGTCCCATTTATCTATGTACCTCACTTTTCCTAAATTTCCAACTTCGGCTTGAGTGCGGAGAGAGAGATCCCCTTCCCCCCTACCCCCCTTCCCCCCTTCCTTACCTCCCCCCCTCCCCCCTGATGGGTGAACGGCTTTCCCCCCTCCGTTCTCTATATGGAGCCTGTCTTCCCAACTAGGAGACTGTTTTCCTTCCATATCTCTCTTGAGGCCGACTTTGAGTCCTCCGACACCGCCCCTCCCCGCCCCGTATCCCTGCACTATTTCGTTTTCCCCCACATCCGCAAGTAGAAAAAAAAAAAAACCCCATCTCCCCAAACTCATATTCTGTTATCTCCTTCCCCTTCTCCCCTCCTGGCGAGTCCAGCCTCTCTTATCCATCTGGGAATAATCCTGTTTGCTCTATTCTTCCTCCCACCCCGGGAGAGGGGGAGGTTGGATGTCTAATTTTTTACAGAAATCCCCTAACTCTTCTGGGAATCTCAGCACTGCCGTTCTACCCTCCTTTCTTCCTTTCAGGCATGCCGGGAATCCCCACCAGTATGTTATATTTGCTTGTCGCACGACTTCTGTGAGGGGTCTGAGTAATCCTTTCCGCCTTAATGTTTCTGCTGATAGGTCTGAATATATCTGAATCTTTTCTCCCTTGCAGAGAATCTCCGGCATTTGCCTGGCTTTCCCCATTATCACCGTTTTATCCTCTGCGTAATGGAGACGTATTAAAACATCCCTCGGGGGCTCCCCTCCACTTATCCCATTTATCCGTTTCCGTGCGGTCCTATGGACTCTATCCATTTTCACCCCCTCCATGTCCTGCTTTCCCAGCATTGGCTTGAAGAGGTCTTGCATCACCCCTCTTAATTCCTCGTCTTTAACTTCTTCAGATAAGCCCTTGATACGCACATTTTTTCTGCGACTACGGTTTTCTTGGTCTTCCAACCTATACCTGATACGTCTGTTACTTCTTTGAAGTTCTTTCATCTGTTCACTTAGATTTTCTAACCTTTTTTTCATGTATATCCAATCCTTCTTCCGTTTCTTCCACCCGTTGTAAAACCTGGTTTATGTCAGTTCTTATCATTCCCATCTCATTTTTTAATGATGATTCCATTTTAGATAACATTTCTGTAAAAGCCTCTTTGATCTGAAGGAGGCTTACTTGGGTTTCTTTATCCAGTCCTTCTGTCTTAGGTTGAATAGGTTGGCCTCTCTTCCTCGAGTCCTCTGCTTGTTCTTTTCCGTTATTTTGGGGGGAGCCCTTGCTGTTTCCTTTCTTCGGGGTTACGTCCTCCTTCTGCCCCGACCCCGCTGCTCCTTGCCCTGGGCTTTTCTTATCTGTCATACTCAATTCCGCAGCCATATATTTTTGAATTCCCCCAGGGCTAGGGATAGTCTGGCTAGTTTTGCCCGCTCCTCCTTTACCGACTTTCCCTTTTGTTGCCATTTCCTCTTCCTCTCGGGCCCCTTAAAAAAGAAGCCGGGGATAATACCGAGGGGGGAGGGGGCGGCGGGGGAAAAAAAAAAAAGTGGGATTGAGAAGGACAGAGCTGCGTTGTTTATCACCAGCGCCTCTCCCCTCCCCACCTCCGGGGGTACTACCCCTACTTGGGGGGTGTGCAATTTTTAACTGTTAATTCCCCCGACAGTTCACAAACAGTGTTGCTGTACCTTTTGTCCCCTCCACCTATCGTTTGTATTAGCATCTATATTGCCAGGCACCATTTATAGGGTTCCTCTTCCTCTTATATCTTTATTGATGTTTTAATCAATTATACTCTTCTATCCATGAATAGTATTACATCTTTTTTCCTGCTAGTGTGCCATTTGGAAGCCTATTCATGGTGATGCTAGGTTCTCTCAAGTGTCCCCTCAGAGTTGCTGTCTGAGCCTAGTCCCCCTTCACTCTCATCTCTCCATATAGACCGGTTAATGCACTTCTAATAACAATACTTGTCTTATATTAAAATCTCATGTTACTTATCTTCTGAGAGGCGCTGCGGGGGTCCTTTAGGCTATCGCGTCCTCCTCCTTATCTCTCCGGGGGGGGATCAGGCACCGGCAACCGCCGCTGAGGTACAGTTAAATGCCCCTTGCTCTTCCTTCTCCCCTGCTGCTTGTGGTGTGCAGTCTATGGACCCTGCTTCCGGATGGCCGCTTCACTCTCTCCCGCACACGGCATTACCACCAGTCCTGGCTCCGGTCTTCCGAGCGTTCGCGGCTCATCCGCTCGCTCGCTCCTGGCTTCTCCTCAGCGTCCTCGTGCACGGGTCGTGGGCGGGAGGCTCGAGCGTGTCGGCTCCCTCTGACGTATCGCTACGTCATCTCTCCCTCCCCTTCCGGTCTCCTCTCCACTCCCACTTAAAAACTCTGTCACATAATCCTCCGCCATGCGGCGGCCTTGTTGCAGCGTGTGGAGGGCCGCTTCGGCTGAGGCAGATTGATGCGGGTCTTCATATAAAGCGGCTATGGCCTGAAAGAACAGAGTCAGGTTACCGACTTCAGGAGCCTTCTGTTCCAGGAGGCGATGCGCCCAGGACTGAGGTGCTTCCCGCAGCAGGGAGATGACCAACCCCTTCGTGGTTTATCGGGAGGTAAAGGTATGAGGTTGGAGGAAAAAATAAAGTTCACAGGCATTGTGAAAGGCGCGGAATGAAGCGCGGTCGCCTGAAAACTGCTCTGTTAGGGGAACCCTTGGTTCAAGTGGCATGGCCTGCAGGGGATCAGCTATGGACTGATTGGTTACTAGGGCCTTGGTTGCATTAAGTTCTTGCACCTGTGCTTCCAGTCGGGTGTAACTTTCCCGCAGGGTCTGGATGGCCTGGGTCAGCCCAGCCAGGTGTGCATTCAGATCGTCCATAGGAGAGGTCCCCTGTGCAGACTCAGGCATGGCTGTCTGATACTGTCACATACCAGGTGGTGGAGTCTGACCTATGCAAGGGTAACCTCCCTTGTGACCCTGATTCGTGAACCCCTGATAGAGTACACAGGAAATCCAGAAGTGAGGATGGCACGAGGGTTAAGTTGGTCACCGGTGACAGTTGGAGAAGCTCCTCCGGTCTCGTGGGGGTTTAGAAGGTTGGTGGTACAGGCAGGGTTGGGAACTGGCTGGTGGTGTGGTACAAGGGAGCAGGCAGAAGAGTCTTCGGGTGCAATCAGGGTACTTTAACAGTCTAGCAGCAAAAGTACAAAAGGAGCAGGCAATCGGGTGGTCATAGGGGTCGGTGCAGGCAGAGTTCAGACAAGGTTGGGGTAAGCCGGGTCAAAGGAACAGGTAACAGGTTACAGGTCGCTCAGGAAAACAGGTCACACACTGTAGATCAGACAGCACTTGCTGCAAGGTGCACACTGTTTAAATAGAGCTGCCCGGTGCCGCCTCCTCCGGGAGCACGAGGAAAGCCCAACAAAGTGCAAACAAGTCCTCAGCACAGTCTTCTTCTAACAGATACACAATCTCTATAGGCAAACCACTGTAAAGCAATAATTCAGCATTAGCACAAAACATGTACCCATGTACCCCAGGGCTGAAACAGTAGCCCCCTGCCAGAGAGATTATGCCTCAAGTAAATGAAGAAGGTTAACACTATATGAGACAGACTAGCTCACTTAAGGACTCTCTTACCAAAGGGATTAGGCTTAGGCTTGAGAGTTTGACACAATTCTCTCAATCCAATTCTGCCTCCTGGTAGGCCACAAAATCTGAACAGTTCTCAATGTTGGCTTCTGCTAGCTTAGGTGGGGCCCTTTAAAAATTGGTGAGCAGAGACACACTTAAAGTGATTGTAAAGTCTTTTATTTTTAAATAACACACATGTCATACTTTCCTCCTCTGTGCAGTTGGTTTTGCACAGAGCAGGCCAGATGCTCTTCTTCTCGGGTCCCTCTTTGCTGCTTCTGGCCCCTCACTACTATTGATTGCCCCCACAACCCACAGATTTCTATGGGGGGCACCTGAGCCGAGTCAGAGCTCTGTGTGTCCATTCAGACATGGAGCCCCAAACCGACCCCATCCCCTCTCTCCCCTGATTGTCTGACTAATTTTGATTGACAGCCACGGGAGCCAATGGTGCTGTTGCTGTGTCTCAGCCAATCAGAAGGAGAATCCCGGATGGCTTAGACACTTGTGGACATCGCTGGAGAGAGAAGGGGCTCAGGTAAGTAATTAGGGGGTGTCGGGGAGGCTGCTACACACAGAAGGTTTTTTTTTGCATAGAATGCATTAAAATGAAAAACCTTCTGCCTGGTCATGAAGGGTTGGGTAAATCTTCCGGAGGTCAAGTGGTCAACTGCTTCAGATGCGTGCTATAGACGACTGATGGCTACAGCGCAGATCTGCTTTCCTGGGAGGCCGTCAATAGACGCCCTCCCCTTCTGCTTGTGCTGGGCGCATGCGCAACGTGAGCGTGCCGCGGGTCGGGCGGACTCTATGTCCGCCGGAGACCCGCAATCTGTTCACAGAGAGCCAGAACGGGGAACCACCGGGTTTACATCAGCGGTTCCCCGTTCTGGCTCTCTGTGACCAGATTGTGAGGGGGGCATGACAGATCTACTGATCCCTGTGATCGGGATCAGTTAGATCTGTTATGTCCCTGTTAGCCCCGCCCCCTTACAGTTAGAACACATACAGGAAACACAGTTAACCCCTTCACTGCCCCCTTAGTGTTAACCCCTTCCCTGCCATTGACATTTATACAGTAATCAGTGTCTATTTTTAGATCCGATCGCTGTATAAATGTCATTGGTCCCAAAAAAGTGTCAAAAATGTCCAACATGTCCGCCACAATATTGCAGTCCCGATAAAAATCGCAGATCGCCGCCATTACCAGTAAAAAAAAATAAATAATAAAAATGCCATAAACCAATTCTCATAGTTTGTAGGCGATATAACTTTTGTGCAACCCAATCAATATACGCCGATTGCAATTTTTTTTTACCAAAAATATGTAGAAGAATATATATTGGTCTAAACTGATGAATAAATTAGTTTTTTTATTTTTGGATATTTATTATAGCAAAAAGTAAAAAATATTGTTCTTTTTTCAAAATCGTCACTCTTTGTTTGTTTATAGCACAAAAAATAAAAACCGCAGAGGTGATCAAATACCACCAAAATAAAGCTTTATTTTGTGGGGAAAAAAAGGACATCAATTTTGTTTGGGTACAATGTCGCAAGACCGCGCAATTGTCATTTAAATAGTGACAGCGCTGAAAACTGAAAATTGTCCGGGCAGGAGGGGGGTTTAAGTGCCCAGTAAGCAAGTGGTTAAAAAAACACAAAAATGTAAAAAAAAAAGCGCCTTTATTAAATTTGTGATTACGTTTGCAAATAATTGCACTGGAATGAGTATTTTGGAGTTAATTTAAACGGGACAAATTGGAGAATAAAATTCATAATTTTTAACCACTTCCCTCCCGGCATATAGACAAATGACGTCCAGGAGGGTGGTACATTATCCTGACTGGAAGTCTATTGACGTCCTGAGGATAATCCCCGATTGCGTGCCCCCAGGGGCGCACATTGCGGTGATCGGTGGTGCCATGGGTCAGTCTGACCCACCGTATTACCGACCGAGGTAAAATGCTTCCATCCGAAGCCTTTTACCATTTGATCAGCCGTGACCAATCATGGCTGATCACTGTGTAAATAGGAAGAGCCATTTATCGGCTTTTCCTTTGCTCAGGAAAGCAGATCCGCTGCTCGCCTGACAGGGGGGGCTGCGCTGAACGTTTATCAGCGCAGCCACCCTCAGGATCACCCCACTGGACCACCAGGGTGCCAATGAGGACCACCAGGGAGCCCCCCGGACATCACAAGGAGGCCACCCAGGACCATGAGGGAAGGAACACGGAGGCCGCCCATGACCACCAGGGAGCCCCCACTAGACCACCAGGTAAGGGCAATATAGTGCACTGTAGGAATGGCACTGTGCCCATATATGATGTCTGCCAGTGCCAGCCCTAACAGTGCTTGTTGCACCAGTGCCCACCACTGACACCTATCAGTGCCCACCTGTGCCACCTAAAAGTGCCACCTATCAGTGCCCATCAGTGTCCAGTGCCACTTATCAGTGCTGCCTATGAGTGTACATCAGTGCCGCATATCAGTGCCACGTATCAGGGTCCATCAGTATTGCTTGTCAGTGTCTCCCATCAGTGTTGCATATATGTGCCCCATCATCAGTGCAACCTCATCAGTGCCACCTCATCAGTGCCAATCTGTACTGCCTCCTCAGTGCCTATCAGTCTAGCCTCATCAGTGCCCATCAGTGTAGCCACATGTTTGTTTTTTTCAAAAATTTCGGTCTTTTTTTTATAGCGCAAAAAATAAAAACTGCAGGGGTGATCAAATACCACCAAAAGAAAGCTCTATTTGTGGGAACAAAATGTTTGGGTACAGTGTTGCACGACCGCGCAATTCTCATTCAAATTGCAACAGCACTGAAAGGTGAAAATTGGTCTGGGCGGGAATTGTTCTAAGTGCCCGGTATTGAAGTGGTTAATCTATATGAATACTTTTTTTAAAAAAACTAGCAATAATCAAAATAGAAAATGTGTTTCTCAATTTGTTACTCTTTGTCTATGGATTGCATAAAAAATAAAATATCACTAAAAGAAAGCCTTGTTGTCCTAAAATATCTATAAAATATGTATTATTTTGTAATTTTAAGTAATGACAAAGGTAATGTTAAATAATAGGCCCACAGGCAAAGTACAGGTGTAATTGCTGAGGTGGTTCAAATGATAACAGCAAATGATTCAACCCTATTTTTTTGGCATGCTTTATTTTGAAAAAGTACCCATATACAGTATATTACAAATCACAAATTCACAAATCAGAAAGTCCCCAAACAGTCTATTATTCACGGTATTTATTGAGATTATTATTATTACTTCTACCACTAATAATATTTTATTGAACAGCACATTTTGACTCTAATTATAATTTATATTTTTCTAAATATTGGACATGCTGGAAACAATTTCACTATTTAGTATATTTGAATGTGAATTTTAAATACATTATATACTGAAAGTAGAGAAAAAGAAAGTATTAAACATTATAACTTTTATTTCTCAGCTTTGCTGATACTGGAAAGCAGTTCTTTAGTAAAGTATTATTAGACATCTTCTTCAGGGAACAGCCGGAGTTCTATTGGATGAAAGTTTCTGTACTCAGGGGATGGAATCTGAATTTACCATTCTTCACCTGATCACTGAAGTCACATTTAGAATGTTGTGTTACTTTGTAAAGCCGGTTTCGTCATTGATAATTTTCAGAGTGATTTTAAACCTTTTGTGTGCCGTACTCCCGGGACTACTGACATCTGATCTGCTTTCCAATACAAACTGTCATCATACAAGTCTTACTATGTCCCTTTCACTTTAACTATTCTTTGACCCATTTATGTGAATAGTAATGAAATATCATATAATAATTCAGTATATTATTATTAGTATTATTATTTTATAACTAGCATTATACAAATAAATGATAAGTTTGTACACTGCGATTCAAAGTGTACATTGCAGTCCTAGTTAGTTATGGGTGTTGGACGCCCAGTTAATACTGTTGTGGGGTCTACTGGCCATATACAGTTCATTACAGAAAGCAGATGAACATTTTACTTAAAATAAAAAAAAAACTAAACTAAATAAAGAGATGTGACTGGATCTCTGTGCAATAATGTGCATTTACTAAGCTCAATGAGATATAAAAAAAATATACACTATGTTGTCATAGAAAAAAGAGGCAGCATGTAAGCGTGTTTATCATACACCAGTTAGCGTAGTATAGTATAGTAGAGCTGCACGATTCTGGATAAAATGAGAATCACAATTTTTTTGCTTAGAATAAAGATCACGGTTATCTCACGATTCATGCGGCATAACATCATCCTTCACATTATACAAAAAAATGTGGTTAACTTTACGGTTTTGTTTATTTTTTTTATTTACTGAAGTGTATTTTTTGCCAAAAAATTGCATTTGAAAGATCGCTGAGCAAATACTGTGTGACATGAAATATTGCAACGACCATTTTATTTTTAGGGTCTCTGCTAAAAAATATATACTGTATGCATAATGCTTGGGGGTTCCAAGTATTTTTTTTCCCAAAAAATTCTCATTTTAACTTGTAAGCAACAAGTGTCAGAAAAAGGCTTAGTCTTTAAGTCATAAAAACTGAGCTCATTTACAGACCAAAGTTCATTCCTTTGATCTAAAAGAACTAAATTATATAATGTATCTCTTCTCTTCTTTATCTCTCAGCACTGGCCACTGTTAATAAACATTTGCTGGCTTTTTTTACAGCTCTGAGCAGAGAACTGCTCTGCACTTGTTACACAGAATTGTGGAAGTGCCTGATTAAGATTGTGGGGGGGGCGCATGCGCGGCTTGTAAGATGAAGAACGCATGAGAGCTTAGCTCCGGTCCCCGTCTCTTCTTCCAAGGCTCCTACACCGCTACAGAGACACCTGTGTACCCCATGGGTAAGATTGGCTATCAAAGGAATATATCAAAGGCACGGTCCGCTCTTCCATACCGAGCCCTGGCCCTCCCAGCTCATGGAGCGATTCTTGCTTAGGCCGCAATCCCCGGCTTCGGGTAACTCAGACTGCCCACCAGAACCCACCAACCAACTCATGTTCCCAGAGGGCATACCTGAGGGGGATCAATCATCACAGCTGCCAGAGCCCACCACAATGGTGACAGTGGGGGTATTGGACTTAAAATTGCAAACCATTTTACAGGATATAACCCATAACATCATTAAGTAAGTGGGAAAAATTGCACAGGAGCTCAGAGGGAAAATTAACGTAACGTACTGACACCCTGGAAAATAAGTTTGATGAACTGGTTCACTATGTATATGTCCTAGAATAAGATAACCCTGCCCTTAAACATATAACGGTTGATTTACTAAAGCTTGAAAGTGCAAAATTTGGTGCAGCTCCACACAGAAACCAATCAGTTTCAAGGTTTTATTGTCAAAGCTTGATTGAACAAGCTGAGGTTAGAAGCTGATTGGCTTCACCAATTTTTGCACTCTCCAGCTTTATTAAATCAACCCCACAGTATCTCAAATTACAACAAGAAGACTTGGAAAACAGGGAATGTCGCTAAAACTTAAGATTACGTGGAGTCCCTGAATCCATTAGTGACAAAGAAATATGTCCGTAACTTCTAGGGCTGTTTGTCATTCTGGCCCCCCACATTCAAGATATAGATTGGTGCCTTGACAGAGCCGACAGACCCTTGGCTCCTAAACCACCTCCAGGGGCCAATCCAAGATACATTATTGCCCGCTTTCACTATTATGAGAGTAAAGACGCTCTCACTGTGGCCACATGCAATAAAACCTAGGTAGACTTTAAAGGAACCAAGATTCAAATCTTTAATGTTCTGTCACCCACCACTCTGACAAAAAGATGCAGTTTCTGCCCCATTACTGCTCTTCTGCAAAACCATCAGATCACTGGGTATTCCCATTTCGCCTTTCTGCTTCTAAAGATGGAGTACAATATCCCATGAGGGATATCCATGAAAGTGAGGCATTAATATGAAATCTAGGCCTCCCACCCATTCCTGAAGAAGACCTACAGCTTCCTACTTTAACCTCAAAGCTGCTCTCAACCCCTGGAAAGATCTGGACCATGGCATGTCGGCAACCGCAGAAAGCTTCCACCACCCCTCAAAGAGCCACCCCCTCGAGATACCCCACCTGAAGAGCTACTGCTGTTCTCTTGGCTGTTCTACATTCCTATGGATGACTTAGTTTTAGTCCATATGCCATGGCCTCTAATTCAAGAGTTCAACACCCTTACCCATGGGTTTCTTCTTTTTTGCCTTTATTGAAATTGTTTGTTTTTGTTTATTGACACACATTAACCTATTTCCTTTCTCATCCATTTTTTATTTGTAGGAAGATGGGGCCTAGCTATTGGATCTTGCAGACCGTCATGTCCCTTACCACAATTCCAGACATTTCTTCTGGAATCCTGAAGTCTCTGCCTTCTACCAATGGTTTTCTTTTTCTTTCTTTTTCTTTCAGGTCCTTTTTTGACCTGTTTTTGGTTCACAATTGTGACTTATTTGATACTACTTTTAAATTTTAATTAAAATTGAATTGATATTTTTCTTTATTTCTAATGTTATACTGATTTTAGTTGTCTGTTTCAATGATACATCTTGGCTTTAAGAGTGTTTTCATGTAATGTGAAGGGTTTGAATTACATTCATAAGCGATGGCTGGCTTTGAAGGAGTTCAAATCCTCTAAGGCGGATGTGGTCATGGTTCAGGAGACTTACTCTCACGCTGGGGGTTCCTTTAAGTTTGCATCCAAGCAATTTCCCACTGCCTTTGTGGCTTCTGACCCCTTCAGAAAGTCTGGGGTAGCAAACTTGATCAAATGTTCCAGCTCAATACATATTAGATCGTCATTCCTGGACCCTCGTGGGTGATTCATTCTCCTGAACCGTGTCCACATGAACATGTCTTTTACTTTGGCAAACATATATGCTCCTAACCCGGGGCAGATTGGGTTTCTAACAAAGGTTTTTGAGAAAATACAGTCTTTCTCACAGCCCTTCATGATCATAGGAGGAGACGTTAATATGTGCATGTCCCCAACCAAGGATAGATATGCCCTTTTTCAGACCACCTCACCAATTCAAGCTCAAAAACTATCTACTTATTTTCACAAATTTGTCCTATCATATAATCTCTCTGATACATGGAGAGTAAAGCACCAAACTCACAAACAATATACATTTTAACATACAATAAACTGCACTAAAAATCCAAAACAAGCTGCAGCAAAATACTAAACGTATATGGTCAGATAGAAAAACAAAAGCTGCGCTAAATTAACCAATAATTGCATACGCGTCGAAAACAAAAAGATAGACTGGTATATGCAAATCATAAAACGACGTCGAACAAAACCTAAAAATCACGTCAAATAACATACAATTTTACATATAACAAACACTCAAACCACGAAATGAGAGGTACATAGTCTCTCTAATATACTATCCTGTTTAAACACTTTTATTCATCTATCAAAAACTCGAACTTAACCACTCCACCAGACTTTTTCCCGTATAGATAGGAACCAACCCCTGTACGTGTATAATTGCAGAGGAGGATACTAGTACTTCCCGACACTCTTTCTGACATAAAAGAGTTTTTGGAAACAATCTTTGGGTTAGACGGGGCCCAATC
>BLSH010024038.1:4220793-4234031 GCA_018402905.1 Glandirana rugosa
TTTTAGTGTCTAGCGGTGGTAATGTTCATTTTTGTTATTTTTTTAATCACCAGGTAATTTAAGTAATTTTTAATGGACCACTAATTTTTTTATTGTTTTTACTTGTAATGGTGGCGATCTGTGATTTTTAGAGGGACTGCAACATTGCGGCGGACAAATCTGACCCTAAGTGACACTTTCTGTGGACCAGTGACACCAATACACTGATCACTGTTAAAAAATGCACTGATCACTGTATAAATGGCACTGGCAGGGAAGGGGTTAATATCAGGGGCAATCAAAGGGTTAAATATGTTCCCTGGCAGTGTGTTCTAACTGTGTGGGGGATGGACTGATTGGGACAACACAGACAGATTGCTGTTCCTGATTACTAAGAACAGACGATCTCAGTGTCCTCCCCTGTCAGAACGGGGATCTGCCTTGTTTACATAGGCAGATCACTGTTCTGCCTCTCTGTGGAGCGATCGCGGGTGGCCAGTGGACATCGAGTCCGCCGGACCCACGGATTGGCTCCCCTGGTGTGCGTGCCCACATGATCTCATACATGAAACAACATACAGGTATGTTGTTTCGTGCAATAGAGCCACCCTGTCACATCATATTTGCTTTGGGTGGTCTTTTAAGTAGTTAAAAAATGTTGTAACAAGTCACATGTTAAAAGTACATATCCTGCATGTCAAATCCAAATCTTCATGGTCATAATGTCCCCGTCCCGTGGGACCCACAGATGCTGGAAAACCAATGCTGCTTGTGGTGCTCACATGGCTGGAGGAGAAGTATAAGCGGTCACCCCCCAAGCTGACATCACTTCTGCCCTATACCAACATGTGCACTCCAAGCTGGTTGACAGGGGACCCGCAACTTGCTACAACGTCCTGTGAGCACCGCAAGTGGCCGTGGTTTTCTATTAGTAAGTCCTGTGGGACGGGGACACTATAACTATGCATATTTGGATTTGACAAGTGAGATATATACTTTTAATATGTAAGTTGCCTTATCACTGAATGGGAAAAAGCAGAAAAGAAAGCCCCTGGAGGTGGCAAACCGATTCATGCATGCGAGCTACAGACATTAATGACTGTGTGTTGAGGTTTTTTGAGGGGACAGCACATTTACACTGTTATACAAGCTGTACACTCACTACTTTACATTGTAGCAAAGTGTAATTTCTTCAGTGTTGTCACATGAAAAGATATGATAAAATATTTACAAAAATGTGAGGGTTGTACTCACTTTTGTGAGATACTGTACATGGCTTTATCTAGGCAGATGGTACATTATGACCATGCTTGCACCACTAGCCCCATTTCCTGCTATTCAGGTCTAGCCCTACTACCAAGGCACTGGGGGGGGGGGGGGGGGTACAGCTGGCAAAGTGGGGTGTAAAAAGTCTGACATGGAGCAAGGGGAAGGGGCAAGCTTACATAACAAAAGAGGTTGAGTCACACAGGTAGGGAGATCACCATGGCTCAAATTGGGCAGCCCAGAAGATGGCAACTCTGCTTTCTCACATGCTCCCTTCCCTACTCACCAACTTCAGAATCCCCCACATCTACCTAGGTTACCCCCCCTTTGCCAAAACCCACCCTCCTCCCTCCCCTCTCCTCTTTATTTATGTACAGCAGACAACACTTCCCTCCGCCAGATCCTCACCCCCCATTCAGGAGGATGTACATACCTTATGGTGTCTTCTTGCTACTGCTGGGTGTTCCAGGGGCAATACAATGGGGAGGCAGAGGAGCAGCAGCCCAGGGGCAGCCACCTTGAACTGATCTGCAGACATTGTCAGTGCGGACACTGCACTGATCATCCCCCCACCACCACCTCTTCAGGCCAGCCAGGGTTGGGAGATCCCCTCCTTCCCCCTCCTTCCCCCTCCTCCAGACCGGACCGCCACTCCTGCCTCTTCTTTTGCCTTGATCCAGAGGCTGATTACACCATCCTCAGCACTTTTTTGCTGCTGCTGCCTGGCCTGCGCACCACCCGAGCAGCCCCTATCCTTCCATGTACAGCTGCCTGTGCTGCTGCCTCTCCCAGGCTGCTGGAGCACTTTGCTCACTGGAGCCTTATACTAGAAACTGACAACCTCTGGCGGGTGCAGTCTGCATATCCATTGTACCATCACTGGGTACTGCATGTGATTCGAACAGGAATCACAGGGTATTCCTGTTCAAATTGCATGTAATTCTATTATATGCAATTTGCACCCATTCATTTTGCATGGATGCAAAACGCATTGTAATTTATCCATTTAGGGTATCATAGTACGAGTACTCGTGAAAATGCTTGGTATCGGCACCGATACCGGTATCGGTATCGGTGCAACCCTACTATATATAGATATATATTTATTATGATTTATGCACATGACCTCAAGAGGGCCAGGTGTGTGTATATCTGTGTAGTGTACAGCCACGGCATATTTTAGTCTGTCATTGGTCTTGATAGACGGCTGGCAATGGGCTGTACACTACACTTGTGACTCTCAGAATTACACCTGAATGTATGCTGTGTGGCAGTTAAGAATGTTTTTGGGCAGTACCACCCAGCAAACACGCATGTAGACTTTGGTTTTGATTATTAATGTTTTTATTTTTGTTCCTTAACATTTTATTGAGAATTTTAAAAGAAATATATCAAACACAAAAAAAAAATGCCACATACATTGCTCAGTCATGTAAATACAGTAAATTTTGATAAACCGATAAGGTAAGAAAACTAACAGTGTCTATTGGCAGATAAGAATAAGGTCTTATGACAACAGTAAGACCCCTCTACAAGCATAAACCAACATATAGAAAGCTAACAATCCTTTGACCCATAATCTTGAGGAACGTACCCGAGCTAGTGAGGACCAGTGCATAAAATGTAAAAATCCAGGCTAAAATGAGTAGCCATCTCAGGTCCGTCTCAACTCTACTACCTACCCATACCAGGGTCAAGTTGTAGGGGGCCATTTAAAAGAGAGAAAGAGGAGGGGGAAAAAAGGGGGGGTTGGGTCTGGGTGGAGGAAATGCCCAGAGTAGAAGAAGGGGAAAGCATGGGGCAAGGTGTAAAGAATCAAGAGGGGATGGGATCTCCATGAGCTGCCCTCTCCATCCATCCCTGCTGAGCATACATAGGGATATTAATTCATAGATGACCTGTAATTGGACCCAGCATGATTCTCCATTGCACTGGCATGCTCAGGTATCAATGAGTAGCTTGTTGTAATGTTTGATATACAGTATCTCACAAAACTGAATTTTGCTACAATGTAAAGTAGTGAGTGTACAGCTTGTATTACAGTGTATATTTGCTGTCCCCTCAAAATAACTCAACACACAGCCATTAATGTCTAAACAAAAGTGAGTATACCCCTAAGTGAAAATGTCCAAATTGGGAAAATTAGCCATTTTCCCTCCCCGGTGTCATGTGACTCGTTAGTGTTACAAGGTCTCAGGTGTGAATGGGGAGCAGGTGTGTTAAATTTGGTGTTATTGCTCTCACTCTCTCATACTGGTCACTGAAAGTTCAACATGGCACCTCATGGTAAAGAACTCTCTGAGGGTCTGTAAAAAATAATTGTTGCTCTACATAAAGTTGGCCTAGGCTGAGCTGCAGCATGGTGGCCAAGACCATACAGTGGTTTAACAGGATAGGTAACACTCAGAACAGGCCTCGACATGGTTGACCAAAGAAGTTAAGTGCATGTGCTCAGCATCATATCCAGAGGTTGTCTTTGGGAAATAAACATATCAGTGCTGCCAGCATTGCTGCAGAGGTTGAAGGGGTGGGGGGTCAACCTGTCAGTGCTCAGACCATACGCCGCACACTGAATCAAATTGGTCTGCATGGCTGTTGTACCAGAAGGAAGCCTCTTCTAAAGAGGATGCACAAGAAAGCCTGCAAACAGTTTGCTGAAGACAAGCAAACTAAAGACATGGATTTCTGAAACCCTGTCCTGTGGTCTTATAACACCAAGATAAACTTATTTGGTTCAGATGGCGTCAAGCGGGTGTGGCGGCAACCAGATGAGGAGTACAAAGACAAGTATGTCTTGATTACAGTCCAGCATGGTGGTGGGAATGCAGTCTGGGGCAGCCTGAGTGCTACCGGCACCGGGGAGCTACAGTTCATTGAGGGAACCATGAGTTCCAACATGTACTATGACATACTGAAGCAGAGCATGATCCCCTCCCTTTGGAGACTGGGCCGCAGGGCAGTATTCCAACATGATAACAATCCCAAACACTCCTCCAAGATGACCACTGCCTTGCTAAAGAAGCTGAGGGTAAAGACAATGGACTGGCCAAGTATGTCTCCAAAACATAACCCTATTGAGCATCTGTGGGGCATTCTCAAAAGGAAGTTGCAGGAGCGCAAGGTCTCTAACATCCACAAGCTCCATGATGTCTCATGGAGGAGTGGAAGAGGACTCCAGTGGCAACCTGTGAAGCTCTGGGGAACTCCATGCCCAAGAGGGTTAAGGCAGTTCTGGAAAATAATGGTGGCTTCAGAAAATATTGAGACTTTGGGCCCAATTTGGACATTTTCACTTAGGGGTGTACTCCCTTTTGTGAGCTGTGTGTTGAGTTATTTTGCAAATTTACAATTATACAAGCTTTACACTCACTACTTTACATAGTAGAAAAGTTTCTTCAGTGTTGTCACATGAAAAGACATAATAAAATATTTACAAAATGTGAGGGCTGTACTCACTTTTGCGAGATACTGTATACAGTGAGGCAAAAAAGTATTTAGTCAGCCACCAATTGTGCAAATTCTCCCACTTAAAAAGATGAGAAGATGAAGGAGGCCTGTAATTTTCATCATAGGTACACTTCAACTATGAGCGACAGAATGAGAAAAAAATCCAGAAAATTACATTGTCTGATTTTTAAAGAATTTATTTGCAAATTATGGTGGAAAATAAGTATTTGGTCAATAACAAAAGTTCATCTGAATACTTTGTTATATACCCTTTGTTGGCAATGACAAAGGTCAAACGTTTTCTGTAAGTCTCCACAAGGTTTTTACACACTTTTGCTGGTAGTTTGGCCCATTCCTCCATGCAGAGCAGTGATGTTTTGGGGCTGTCGCTGGGAAACACAGATTTTAAACTCAATCCAAAGATTTTCTATGGGGTTGAGATCTGGAGACTGGCTAGGCCACTCCAGGACCTTGAAATGCTTCTTACCAAGCCACTCCTTCGTTGCCTGGGCAGTGTGTTTGGGATCATTGTCATGCTGAAAGACCCAGCCACGTTTCATCTTCAATGCCCTTGCTAATGGAAGTCTCATAGCCCCATTCATTCTTTCCTTTCACGGATCAGTCATCCTGGTCCCTTTGCAGAAAAACAGCCCCAAAGCATGGTGTTTCCACCCCCATGCTTCACAGTAGGTATGGTGTTCTTTGGATGCAACTCAGCATTATTTCTCCTCCAAACACAACAAGATGAGTTTTTGCCAAAAAGTTCTATTTTGGTTTCATCTGACCATATGACATTCTCCCAATCCTCTTCTGGATCATCCAAATGCTCTCTAGCAAACATCAGACGGGCCAGGACATGTACTGGCTTAAGCAGGAGGACATGTCTGGCACTGTAGGATTTGAGTCCCTGGCGGCGTAGTGTGTTACTGATGGTAGCTTATGTTACTTTGGTCCCAGCTCTCTGCAGGTCATTTACTAGGTCCCCCCCATGTGGTTCTGCAATTTTTGCTCACTGTTCTTGTGATCATTTTGACCCCACGGGATGAGATCTTGTGTGGAGCCCCAGATCGAGGGAGATTATTAGTGGTCTTGTATGTCTTCCATTTTATAATAATCCTCCCACAGTTGATTTCTTCACACCAAACTGATTACCTATTGCAGATTGAGTCTTCCCAACCTGGTGCAGGTCTACAATTTTGTTTCCGGTGTCCTTTGGCAGCTCTTTGGTCTTGGCCATAGTAGAGTTTGGAGTCTGACTGTTTGAGGTTGTGGACAGGTGTCTTTTATACTGATAATGAGTTCAAACAGGTGCCATTAATACAGGTAACGAGTGGAGGACAGAGGAGCCTCTTAAAGAAGAAGTTACAGGTCTGTGAGAACCAGAAATCTTGCTTTTTTGTAGGTGACCAAATACTTATTTTCCACCATAATTTGCAAATAAATTCTTTAAAAATCAGACAATGTGATTTTCTGGATTTTTTTTTCTCATTCTGTCTCTCATAGTTGAAGTGCACCTATGATGAAAATGACAAGCCTCGCTCATCTTTTTAGGTGGGAGAACTTACACAATTGGTGGCTACTAAATACTTTTTTTGCCCCACTATATATATATATATATATATATATATATATATATATATATATGCTGTACAGGGCGGTAACTAGGGGCGGCAGGGGGGTGCCTGCCCCGGGTGATGCATCTAGGCGGGCACCACCATGGGTGTCACTGCCGCCCGATCAAGTGTAATGGACAGGCAGGTCTCCCTCCTAGTCCTGCCCAGTGCCCAAACAGCCTATGTCTTTTCTGCATGAGGCATTCCAGGGAAGGGCAGGCTTCAAAGAAGTCCCTGGACTGGGGGAGTGTGGAGGAGGCCTGGGACTGGGGGTTGCAGTGAAGGCCCTGGGCTGAGGGGGGTGTAGAGGAGGCCCCTGGACTGGGAGGGGTTAGAGGAGGCCCTGGACTGGAGGGAACTGGAGGGAGCAGTGGAGGCCCTAGGCTAATGCGGGGTGCAGAGGAGGTCCTGGGCTGGGAAGTGAGTTAGAGGCCCCAAACTGGGGGGTGCGGAGGAGGCCCTGACCTGGGGAGATGCAAAGGATACCCTGGACTTTGTGGATGCAGAGGAGGTCCTGGGCTGGGGGGTGCAGAGGAGGCCCTGACCTGGGGGGGGTGCAAAGGAGACCCTGGACTGGAGGGGTGCAGAGGAGGCCATGGACTGGGGGGTGCAGATGAGGTGCTGGAATGGGGGAGTGCAGATGAGGTGCTGGAATGGGGGGGTGCAGAGGAGACCATGGACTAGGAGGGGAGTACACAGGAGGCCCTGGACTGGGAGGTGCAGAGGAGGCCCTGAAGTGGGGGATGCAAAGGAGGCCATGAACTAGGAGGGGAGTACATCAGAGGCCCTGGATGGGGGGTGGGTTTAGAGGAGGCCCTGGACTTGAAAAGGGGGGTTGATAAAGGACCTGGATTCGGAGAGCAGGGGCAGAGGAGGCTTTTTCTTTATTTTTTATTTTTTTTATCAACCAAAACTCCATCAGTGCTCAACTAAGTCCCAGGGAAAACACTGTAAAGATAATTCTGGGCTGAGGCGAGCTAGGAATCTAAAGATAACATGGTGGGGGGGAATCCTATCCAGTTATACATATATCTTTAACAGAGAATTAATTCCCTTCAGTTGCAACATCTTAATACTCTTGCTGTATTTTTGACTAAACGGACGGACCACTTAGGGACCGAACCTCTTTTTGAGACACTATGGAGCCGAGTAGGCGGCATGCAGACCTGATAGTCTCCACTGCTACCGGTGGGCCTGGTAAGTGACAAAGGTGATGGGAAAGTGGCAAGATAAAAGCCCCAGATAAAGGTGATCTTGTGTCGAGTCCGCTTTTATCTGAAACCTGGCTGCCCGCTGTTTTCAAAAATACCAGGGTTATGGTATCTATTTGCTACCACAGCAACAGTATTCAACTGCACCACCGTATAAAGACAGCGGGTGGTCCCAAAGTGGTTGGGAGGCTTTTAACTTGGGGTGGGCTGTAAAGGAGGCCTTGGACTAGGAGAGGAGTGTAGAGGAGGCCCTGGACTAGGGGGGTGGATGCAGAGGAGGCCTTTGACTAGGAAATGGTGGTTGGTGTGGCAAAAGCCCCTGGATAGGGGGGTACAAGGGAGATACTGGACTAGGTGAGGGATGACTGGAGGTCCCAGATTAGGAGACTGGGTGTCTGGAGGCACTAGACTAGGGCAGCAGGTGTCTGTAGGCCCTGGACTATGAGAGGGGATTGTGGGGGATCTCTGGATCAGGACAGAGGGTGCCTGAAAGACCTTCCAGCTTCAGGGAGAAAGAGCCTGAATTGAGGCTGGGTTCACACCTATGCAAATTGAATGCAGATTTCCCCACATCCAATTTGCATAGCAGGAGATTGTGACCCACTTTCTATGGAGCCAGTTTACACATCTCCGCATTGGGTCTGGTGCGGTTTGCACAAAGACATGTGCGTCTTTTGGTCAGTTTCAGGTTCAAATTCAGCCCAAAATTAGGGTTGAAATAGTACCTGAAACTGTGAGCCAGCACGCACTGGAGCCCTGCTGTGCACCACTGCGGATTCCAGTGTGAACCCAGCCTTAAAGCCTGGTCTGAGGAAGAGCCTACCTGGGCTCTGGAGTGTGAGTTCACAACATAAATGGGGACATTTATGAATTGTCGCAAGTAATGCCATACAGAAACAGAGAGACAGATCATGTGATAGATTTATTAAAGGAGAAGTACAGCCAAAGCCTGTTTGGTTGTACTTTTCCTGTTGATCGCAGCAGTGCAGATTGTTTTGCACTCCCATTACCCATTTTCAGCTGACAGCAGGCTTAAGCCCACTCTTGGCTGAAGTCACAGAGTCGGTCCAGGCTGGGGAAAGATTGTAACCATATGGTTGGGATCCACTCACATGCCTGGACCAGTACCCAGCTCAGCCTTTCAGCAAGCTGCTGCAAGCCTGAGCCGGCCACTCCCGCCCCCTCCACAGTCCAGTGCTTCAGTGAGAATTGGGGGGAGAGGGAGCAGAGCAGAGCTAGAGACTGACAGCCACCAGTTCTCTGCTTCGGGAGCACTGAGAACTGGGTGATCGGCTGTTTCATTATTCAGTTCTCAGCCTTAGAGCCGGCAGGGGAAAGATGCAGCATCTACCTAGGTAAGTATGATTCATAAATAAAATTCCCATACTTATCTTTTAATTACCCAACATCTCCTCTTTCCTGCTATTTGGCCCACATAACAACTAGGCCTCATTCACATGGAGCATATACATCCATGACCAGTGTGATGGCCATGCACCGTGTGGGGATGCATGGTGTTCTCTGCATCTAGTCCAGTCAAAGTCAATAGGGATGCAGCAGCTGCATGGACATAGTCGAGCATCAGAATTTGACATGCAGACAGGAAGGCATGCATGTATCCAAACGCACAGTGTCTGCATTCAGATCTGTGCACCCACTTCTATAGGTGAAGCTCTCTGGTGGATGCAGATGCAGCATAAAGTGGCTCAGCATACAGGACCTGTCTCAGCTCCTGACTGAATGAGCCCATTGGAGAATTTATCAAAACTAGAGCAGACACAATTTGGAGCAGCTGTGCATGGCAACCAATTAGCTCATAGCTTTCATTTTTGAGCCTAGGTTCACGCTAGTCCAATTCTCAGACTGACATTAGGAGCACAAGTCGCTTTACGTCACAAAAACAATGATTCCCTATGAGAGCCGTCTTAACTGATCGGAATTGTATTTTTCAAAGTCAGACCGACTTTGAAAAAGTTTCCTGTACTACTTTTGTCCGACTTTGATCCTACTTCAGCCCACTGAAAAGCATTGAAGTTGTATCAAAGTCGGATCATTGTCTTAACTGATGCGACTTTGGCATGCGACTCATGTTCTGAGGATCTTGAAGGGGAACTCCATGCCAAATTAAAAAAAAAAGAAATGGCATGATGTCCCCCTCCAAGAGCATACCAGGCCCTTCCATCTAGTAAGGGTTTTAAGTGGAACCCCCACTCCAAAAAAAACGGCATAGGGTCCCCCCAAAATCCACACCAGACCCTTATCCAAGCATGCAGCCTGGCAGGCTAGGAAAGGGGGTGGGGATGAGCGAGCACCCCCCACCATCCTGGACCATACCAGGCCGCATGCCCTTAACATGGGGAGTATGTGTGTTTTGGGGAAGGGGGGCTCTGCGCCCCCCACCCCAAAGCACCTTGTTCCTATATTGATCAGGACAAGGGCCTCTGCCCGACAACGTTTGCCGGTGGTTGTCAGGGTCTGCGGGCGGTGGGGTTAATGGAATCTGGAAGCCCCCTTTAACAAGAGGGCCCCCAGATTCCGGCCACGCACCCTACGTGAATGAGTATGGGTTACATTGTACCCCTGCCCACTCACCTAAAAGGAACATGTAAAAAAAACACACTACACAGGCTTTTAAAGTATTTTATTAAATCAGCTCCGGCATCTTCTCCCCTCTACGGCATCTTTTATCTTCTGCTCTTTTGTGGGGTCTTCTTTCTTCTGAGGGGTCTTCTGCCGGTTCTTTTCCCTCTCCGCAGCATCTTCTGATTGGCTTTTGACAGCAGCGGGAGCCATTGGCTCCCACTGCTGTCAGTCATAGCCAGTGAGCCAATTAGAAGATGGAGGGAGCAGAGTCGAGCCAAGACTCTGTAAGTGAATGGACAAACATAGCCACGGCTCAGGAGTGTGCCTGCTTGGGTGCCCCCATAGCAAGCTGCTTGCTGTGGGGGCACCCAGAAAGAGGGAGGGGCCAGGGTACCGGCGAGGGTCCCAAGAAGAGGAGAATCCAAGATGCTCTGTGCAAAACCATAACATATTTACTATTTAGAAAAAAAAACAAAATCCAAGATTTTAATATCACTTTAACCACTTTAGCCCCAGAAGGATTTCCCACTGTAGGACCAGAGCACTTTTTGGGATTCGGCACTGCAATGCTTTAACTGACAATTGCACGGTCGTGCGACATTGTACCCAAACAAAGTTGATGTCCTTTTTTTCCCCACAAATAGAGCTTAGTATTTGATCCCCTCTGCGTCACTTCTGATCCCCGCTATAAACAAAAAAAAGCGCCAATTTTGAAAAAAAATAACAATATTTCTTACTTTAATATAATGCTATATTACATAAAAAAATACATATAAAAAACAAATGTATTCATCAGTTTTGGCCGATATATATCCTTCCCCATATTTGTGGTAAGAGGAATTGTGATCGGCGTTTGGTTTGATTGGTTTGCACAAAAGTTGCTGCGTTTACACACCATGAAAATTTGTTTATGGAGTTTTTGCTATATTTTTTTGCTAGTAATGGTGGCAATCTGCAAATTTTATCAGGACAGCGATATTGCAGCGGACATGTCGGACATTTTTGACACTTTTTTGGGACCAATGACATTTATACAGCGATCAGAAATTTGAATAGCCACTGATTACTGTATAAATGTCCTTGGCAGTGAAGGGGTTAACCTGCAGGCGGAGATCTAGGGGTTAACTGTGTTCCCTGGGCGTGTTCTAACTGTGAGGGGGCTGGGCTACCAGGGGCATATGAGATCTAACTAATCCCAGTGACAGGGATCAGTAGATCTCTTACATGCCGCCTGACAGAATGGGGAACCGCTATGTTTACATCGGCAGCTCCCCATTTTTCTTCTGTGCCAGGCGATCGCGGCTCACCGGCAGACGTTGAGTCCGCCTGACCCATGGCCATACTGCTGGAGACGGCAATTTGCACTCTTTGTAGCAGTAAGCCGGTCGTTAACCCGTTACGGTTAGCTACGTGTAGTAAGGAATATGCAATAGAACAGTTTTATTTTATTAAAATGAGTATACTGTGGTTTGTACTGTTGGCTACATACTCGCTTGTGGCAAAGTCATTAAAGCATATGTCATTTTAAGCCCCTCCTACTGGTGATGCAATCTGACCACACCCACAGTGTTGGCGTGGCGCCGCTATATTGCCACATAACATTTTTCTTGGGGGGGGGTGCAAAAAAATGTCCAGCCCCGGGTGCCAGATGTGCTAGCTACGCCACTGATGCTGTATATATCAGCCTTTGCAACACTGCTGAAGGAGATTTCTCACATGCAGTTAAAAAAAAAACAACTTATATGCATGAGGGATCTGGGGTGGCCAGTGGGCGGATCACCTCATGCTTCAGCATATACATTTTTAATTTCTTTGGCAGAAGTTTCTTCATCCACAGGCTGTATAAAAAAAGAACATTACATACAGTATATGCCCAACAAGGAGCAGCAATGTATTGGTTCATACAGGTATAGGCATCATCTTGGTATTGGTTTTTTTTTCAGCCGGCGGTCAGCTTTAATGTAAATGCAATCCTAGCAGCTAATTATCAGCTAGATTGCTTTTACAAGGAGTGGGAGGGGACGTCCCTGTTTTTACAAGGAGTGGGAGGGGACGTCCCTCCCTTGACAACACCTTCCACTGTTTTCTCAGGCTTTCCTGTCCCACCAGGGAACCCGAAATCTGTCGGTTCCGCCAGATGACCAAAAGAGCTGTTCGGAGACCAGAATGGCTTTAAATCATCTCTATGGTCTAAGAAACCGGACCCTAAAAAGTGATACAAAAAAAAATGCAAGGACAGTGTAAAAATAGAATGAAAAGGCAAAATAAATAATAAAAAAAAAAATTAAAGCATCCCCATGTTTCTGTGCTCACGCACAAAGGTGAATGCAAAAAATTGGTCTATTGTCGGTATGTAAACAGCAATTGCACCATGCATGTGAGATTTCATCACGAACATCAGATTGAGGACAAAAATTCTAGCACTAGACCTCCCATGCAAATCGAAAGTGGTAAAACGTAAAATAAAAACATTGCCTATGCATATTAAAAATGTATGTAGTTTGTCGCCAATAAAGGGGCATGCATAATTTTAAAGCATGCCAAATGTGGTATCTATTTACTCAGCATAAAATAATCTTTCACACTGTAACAAACAATTGGACAATATAGTGTGTTATTGTGCATTAAAATTCCAAAAGAATTACGTTTGAAAAGCCGCTGCGCAAATACTGTGTGACTAAATGAATTACAACATCCACCATTTTTTTTCTGTAGTTCCTCTGCTTAAAAAATATATACTGTTATCTGGGGCGGGAATTTGAACAAAATGAATGGAATGATATATGGGCCAATACCAAAAAATCTTCACCAAGCATTCTAGCGGTGGAAACGAACTATAAAGTACTTTCCAGGGTGACGACCCAGACCTCACTGAAGGCAAGGTTTGTTTCATCACCGGTTGACCTTATGAAGAACGGTCTGGGAGACACGTTGACCTGTTCTGGTGGTTTACACATTGACTCTCGGACAAAGACCCGTCGGGGATTTTGTAACACCAACCATCAGACCCTATATAAACCGATAAGACCGCCCGTGATCCATGGTGGACCTTTCATGAAATATCAAGCAAAGGTGGCGATCTTACGAACCACTTCTAAAAAACCATAACCGGGTATATAGTAAGGTAAGTAAAACAAGT
>BLSH010024038.1:4245338-4266895 GCA_018402905.1 Glandirana rugosa
TTGTTGGTACAAGAGTTACTAAGGTTTTTGAGTAATTATAGTTTCGACTTATAAAAACCTTCATCAAAAATCAAACAAAACACGCAATGTTGATGGTGAACAGATCAAAACACTGACAGAATCCATGGATGGCAGGCTTTTGAGTGTCCTTGCAAAGAAAGGTGGCTATATTGGTCACTGATTTGTTTTTGTTTTGTTTTTGAATGTCAGAAATGTATATTTGTGAATTTTGAGATGTTATATTGGTTTCACTGCTGAAAATAAATAATTGAAATGGGTATATATTTGTTTTTTGTTAAGTTGCCTAATAATTATGCACAGTAATAGTCACCTGCACACACAGATATCCTCCTAAAATAGCTACAACTAAAAACAAACTAAAAACTACTTCCAAAAATATTCAGCTTTGATATTAATGAGTTTTTGGAATCATTGAGAACATGGTTGTTGATCAATAATAAAATTATTCCTCAAAAATACAACTTGCCTAATAATTCTGCACTCCCTGTATATACAATAGTGGGAGTGTATGCCCCAAATACGGGTCATGGCTCCTTCTATTGCAGGCTGTTTAAATGTATAAATCAGCATAAGAGAGGTAATCTTATTGTATGTGGTGATTTCAATCTTGTTGTTGATCCGGTTCTAGATACTACAACATCTAGAAAGACCAGAACATTCTCGCTGGCCAACCTTTTGTATAGAGAGGAACTATATGAAAGAGACTACACGTACCATTCCCCTAGATTCAACTCTTACTCCAGAATAGACTTAATTCTAACAGACAAATGGTTGTTGCAGTGGGTGTCCCACTCAGAGATTGCGGATATAACATGGTCTGACCATGCAGCAGTTACTATCACAATCTCTGAGGGGTATTCTCCCTGCTGTAACTTCATATGGAGATGTAATGCCAAGCTTCTTAATGATCCCACTACTAATGAGGTCATTGCAAATCATTTAGAAACTTTCTTTGCTGATAATGCATCAACTAATGGGGATATATTCAACTTGTGGAACACCCACAAGGCTTATATAAGAGGGATTATGATACAATTGGGAGCAAGAATTAAAAAACGGAAATCTGACAGGACACACAAAATCCTGTCCGATCTCCAAGACCTAGAGAGGTCAAACAAAGAAAGTCCCAACGCCCCTGCTGCCTCTAGAATAGCTGAGCTTCGCACAGAGCTCTGCACATCACTACAGGTGTCCCATGCTCTTCTCTTTAACCGTCTCAAACTAAAATATTATTCCTCACACAACAGGGCAGGTAAATTTTTAGCATCCAGGCTCAAAAATCAAAAAACAAAGTCTAGAATACCGTTCCTATTGCATCCAATCACCAAACAAAAATTGACCAATCCCAAGCACATTGCTGATGCATTTGTGGACTATTATGGGTCCCTGTAAACCTGAAGGATGACACTTCCACGCCCCAACCCACTAACGAAGCAATAACTAACTTCCTAGAGCAATTAAATCTCCCCTCCATTACCCCTTTAGAACTAGAATTTTTGAATCGCCCTTTCACAAATTCGGAAATTACAAAAATTATAAAATTAATGCCGACTGGCAAATCTCCAGGACCCGATGGGTTTACGTGTGAATATTATCAAGCATTCTATAGCAAACTGTCCCCCTACTTAAACGAAGTCTTCTCAGCTGAGGCACTTAGTAAGACCTTTCCCACAGAAATGCTGAAAGTGCATATTGTTACCCTCCCTAAACCGGGGAAAACCCATGATACACCTGCCAACTTCCGTCCTATCTCACTACTTAATGTAGATGTTAAATTATATGCTAAACACCTGGCGCATAGAATGAAAGACGTGATCCCCAAACTCATAAAACCTGATCAAATGGGATGTGTACAGGGCCGACAAACACCTGATGCGACTAGAAGAGTGATAGACGTTGTATATTCGACCGAACGTAGTCGGACGCCTTCTCTGCTCCTTTCCATAGATGTGGAGAAGGCCTTCGACAGGGTCCATTGGAGCTACATGTCTCAGACTTTGAACAAGTTTGGGTTGCAGGGTAGGATCTTATCCGCAATATTAGCTTTATATTCATCCCCCTCAGCACAGGTGTACACTGAGAACTTACTCTCTAAACCCTTTACCATCACGAACGGCACTAGACAAGGTTGCCCGCTATCTCCCACAATTTTCAATCTCATGATTGAACCCTTAGCAGAAAGCATAGGGACGGATCCACTAGTCTCAGGGTTCCTTATGAAAGATAGATCTCATGTTATTAACTTGTTCGCAGATGATATTATTTTGATGCTGACCAATCCTCTAATCTCACTCCCTAAAGTCCACACAATTCTAACAGAATTCAGTAAGCTATCCTACTATAACGTGAACCACTCAAAGTCACTGATTTTGAACCTTGGCATCCCTAAAAATACGAGATGGGTACTCCAAGAGGAACTCCCATACACCTGGGCTTAGGGGGGGATCACATACCTGGGTATTATTATCACTCAGTCGTGCGCATCCCTAGAAGAAGCTAACTACAAACCGCTATTGGCCAAACTAAACAATCAACTTAAGAACTTAGCGAAAACGGAACTTTCCTGGGTAGGAAGGCTTGCGTATTTCAAGATGATGATCCTCCCTCAAATACTCTACGTATTTAGAGCACTGCATACTCCCTTAAAACAGTCCCACTTAAAAGCTCTGAACTCAACGATGAGACAATTTATTTGCAGGGTAAGAGAACGCATTGCTCACACACCTACCTGATCAAAAATAGAAGGGTAGGAGGCATGGGTATGATCGACATCAAGGATTACCACACAGCGGTCCACGCAGACCACTTAAAACACTGGTTCAGTCACTCAGATGAACCACTAAGGACCGATGTAGAAAAGGCCTTAAATAAAACATCTGACTTAAGCTCTTTGCTCTATGCTGACATATGGAAATCCTTAGATCTTAAAACCGTGTCACCAACAACAAAAGCCTCTTTAATAGCGTGGAGATTAATCACACAAACCATTCATCATTTCCCCAAACCACCCAAGATAGACATCCCCTTCTCCAGTCTACAGCACATTATCCAAAACCTAAACATAAAGGATTGGGGAAAAAAAGGAGTGATATGGATCAAAGACCTTTATGATCAGGGAAAGCTCCCAACCCCTACTGAGATCAAGAATAAATTCTCTATTCCCTCATCTATGTATTTCAACCTAATCCGTATACACAGATTCTTAACCATATCCCCTCCTCCAGAATTAACAATTCACCCACAAATATGGCATTACTACACTCTTACACACAAAACTTTAAGAGGTACTTCACTAATATATAACTGGTTGCAGGATAAGTCCACATTTCAAAAAACTTCTACTATGCAGAAATGGGAATCAGACCTAAACTCGTCCTTTTCAGACGCACAATGGTCCATAGCTATTAAATGCGCATACAAAACAACGCACTGCGTCAGCCATTGGGAGTTGGCCCTAAAAATAATGCATAGGTGGTATCTCACACCCTACAGGTTAGTAAAGATTTTTGATTCAGGCTCCCCAATGTGTTGGCATCAGTGCGGAGACACTGACACCATCAAACACATTTTCTGGTCATGCAAGAACATACGCAGTTATTGGAGAAAAATTTTAAGTAATTTCGGAGATTACCGGAATCCTTGTCGCCATCGACCCAGCCTTGGCATTGCTCAACCTGGGTATTGACAAGATTCCCTCCATCTTCCGATGGACATATTGTTAGCTGCCAGACTAGTACTCACCAGATATTGGAAACGAGACCTAGCCCCTAATGGCTCAGAAGCTATAAATACGGTTCAGCAACATTATCTATATGAACGCTTGTTAACTTCCAATATAACATCCTCTAGGGCCTTTGAGCATTCATGAAGCCCCTGGGTTTCCTGGTATTCCACTAGGACACAGGGTCTCACTCCCCAACCTCCCTAGATCTCTTTGGGTCCTTGCTTCTGCTTTATTTCTATTTTATTTATTTTTAATTTTTAATTTTTATTCTTCTCCCTTCATGCCTGGTCCTTCTAAACCTGTTGATGTTACTGCATATTTGTGTTGTGTCTCATTAGCCATACAAAGATCGCCAAGAATCGAGACTAGATCACATGTATTTACTGTTTGCTGGTAGATTGCCTAAATGCTGTTATTGCTATAACATACAACTTCAACACTTCTGTCATAAGTCACTGTTGTACGGATTAGCCGCTGCGTCCGCATATGTGATTAATTGTACTCACTTGAAAACCAAATAAAAAATATTATTAAAAAAATAATAATAATAATCTGTCCCTTACAGCAACAGCAGGAACCTGACCCTATAGGAGTAGGCGTTGATTTTAGAACAATAATCTGTCCCTTACAGCAACAGCAGGAACCTGACCCTATAAAACTAGGAGATGATTTTAGAACAATAACCTGTCCCTCAAAGCAGTAGACTCTACCTGGTCCAGAATCAGATCGTTCTGTAATGCAGGATGAGATCTGCAATCTGTTCCTCAAGCAGTAGTAGTAGTAATCTCTATCTAGTCCAGAATCAGATCGTTCTGTAATGCAGGATGAGATCTGCAATTTGTCCCTCAAAGCAGTAGTAGTATTCTCTACCTAGTCCACAATCAGATTGTTCTGTAATGCAGGATGAGATGTTATTAATATCTGCAATCTGTCCCTCACAGCGCCGGCAGCATCCTCTCCCTAGACTAGCCTGAGAGCATGTGACATGCAGCACTATGTGACTCCAGCTTATACAGAGGCTGGGTCACATGATGCACTGGCCAATCACAGCCATGCCAATAGTAGGCATGGCTGTGATGGCTCCTAAGGGCAAACCAGTGAAACGCTTGTTGATTGGCAGCCCTGCAGCTATTCAACAGGCGGGATCAAATACCCGAACCCCGAACCTGAACCCAAACTTTGTTTCAAATGTCCGGGTTCGGGTCTGGATCACGGACACCCCAAAGTTTTGTACGGACCCAAACTTTACAGTTCGGGTTCACTCAACTCTACTGTTCCACCATAAAAGTCAGTGTTCACTGTGATGCTTTTTCTATATTGCTGCAGCAATAGTGTTTATTATCAATACAGTGCACTTCTTGGAAACCTGTTTGTTGCATTTGCAGTTGCATGTGGTATATACCATTCAAATTACAGAGCCGGCTGAAGATCATCTGAACTTTTCTTCAAGGAACATTGAGTCATCATAACTTTTGGTCTGTTTCTTCCCCCCTCTCTATAGGCCTTCAATATTGGCCAAATCATTAATAGGTCATATTCACCTACGAACTCTGTTTACTAGAGCAGGCTGAATGTATTGGTAATTGTTACCTTTTGATGCACCCGATTTTTTGCAGTTCTCTGGTTTAGGCCTGTTTATAGATTATTCAATGGTTATTTTTGGGTTTTTCACTTTTTGGCGGCTGCCAAGGGAGTGGGTAGTAGAGAGTGGTCTGACGGTCAGAAGTCATTCCCCTGCTCTCCTGTGCTCCACTCTCATGCACAGCAAATAAATCTGTACTGGTATTCTTACATTGCACCTTAGAGTAAAGTAATTACAGTAAGTTGTTTTTCCGTGAACTGTGATTATCACATTAGTGACTGTATTTGTCAAAATCAGAGTTCCCTTTAAGCAGAAATATTTAAGTAAATACCATTGATTTTCTCAACCTGTGTGCCTCTTTACTGTGTCCTATTTAAAGGGGAACTAATATCACGAGTGAACCCAGTGTGTCAGGGGTGGCAGAGAACCCTGGAAGTTGGGGAAACCAGGAGGGGTTTGACTTATCATGCAACCCGCAAGGGGGCATCGCTACATTTGGGGGCTTGTCCTTGATCCCCATGGTAAGCCCCAGTAAATCTGATGAACTACCCAGAGAAAAGAAGAATATGGATTCTGCCACTGCTATCAAATGGGTGCAGGGGGAAGGGAGTTGTTTGGAGCTCTCTAGTGTGCTAAAGCTACCTGGAGTCGGGTGGTCAGAAAAGAATGTACGGATGCTGATGAGGGGAGCTTTCCTGGTCAAGGATCCTATGTAGTGGACCTGAAGCCTGAATATGGGGAAGGCCACACCTATGCCCTACTTAAATGGTGAAATAGTGTTCCAGTGGAACTCCGAGAAGAGACTGTGAGTCTAGCAGAAGGATTAAAAGCTTATGTGATACCTCTACAGCCCGAAGGAGACTTATACCAAGAGGAGTCTCGAGGTAGTTCGATGAGTCCTGATGTGGCAGAAGGAGGGGCGGATACCATCAACAAAGGGATGTCACCAGCTTCATTCTACATGGATATCAGCTGGTGGAGAGTTTGATCAAGAGCAATAATATTATGGCCAACCGGGGCTACAGGAAGCTGCAGTTTTTTCCCAGGCCCCACTCCCACACCTGAAGGTGGGGAAGAATTTGAGAATTGGATGGATCAGGCTATTCAGGCTGTGGAGAATTGGAATGTGCCAGAAGCAGTGAAGAGACAGAGAAAAAGTGACAGCTTGAGAAGCAATGCTGTAATGTCATGTGAAGTCTGAAGAGAGGAAAGCCGGAGTGTGTGGCCATGGATTACATTGAAGCATTGGGTGCAGTGTATGGCAGGGTGGAGAAGATTCCTGATTTGACGTACAAATTTGAGCACATGCACCAGTCCAGAGGGGAGAAACTGTCTGCCTATGTTTTTAGGGTGAAACGTGTCCTACATCAGATTATCTTAAAAAATAGTTTGATCCAAAGGAAGCTGACAAAGTTAGATGGGAGCAGATTCTTCAGGGATCAAGACCCAACCACCCTATAGTGCTACGACTGCTGTTCAAAGGGATACAGACAGCGCCAACTTACCCTGAACTGATGGTAGGGAGGAGGAAGCCCTGTTGGATGAGAAGAATCAGGGATCACAAATAGGAAACAGCACTACCCCCAAGGCTGGGAAAGTATCTGCTCAATAAGTGCAAGTAGAGTCAGGGATCCCTGAAGTGGACAGTGAAGAGGAGTCAGAGTGGGGGAAAAGTACCAGCACTACGGTTCGAAGAATCTCCAGTTAAGCTGCTCACTCAAGTGGCTCAAGCACCAGATCAACTCCAACAGATGCTGTTGCAGGTGATGGAGGCTCAAGTCACCACCCAGTTGAATAAAGCTGATCCATGGAAGTGTTTTACGTGTGGGGAGACGGGGCATTTTAGAAGGCAGTGTCCAAAGAAGGGTGAAGAGTTCAATTTTATGACTGAGTTACTGAAAGCATTACAGCAGTTGCTATCCACTCAAAAGGTGGGACACTTCAGATGGTCTCAGTGAAGGAGCCAACTGAAAACCCGAATGAGCAAAGAAGCTCCAAAAATCAAGATAAGGGCAAACAGAGCCCAAAAATGAGTCGGGAGAAGATGTATTTTAAAGCAACTAACCCGTCACCGGGGTCTGAGGGTCGGGGTACAGGGAGTGGATGTTCATTCACTACCCAAGGCTCGCATTAGATCTTCCCATAGTGGGCCAAAATAGACACTAACAATGCAGAAATGGATATATTTCCTGAAAAGTTAGTGGGGCCATCCCCTATTGTATCAGTACAGGTGGAGGTGATCTATGCGAGAGCTCTTTTGGACACAGGAGCTCAAGTCACTTTACTCTATCAAGATTTCTACAATCAATGCCTAAAGCATATCCCTCTGAACAAGCTTGAAGAGTTGGAGACATGGGGAATTGGGACTGATAGGTTTCCGTATGATGGATACATCCCTATAAGGATTTCCTTTGGACCTGCAGTGGCAGGGAAGGTTGAAACGTTTGACACCTTGGCTGTGGTGTGTCCCAGGCCTCCAGGTGCCAAAAATAACTCCATGCTAATTGGAACAAATACAAATTTGGTGAGGAGACTGTTGGAGAAGGTAATAGGAGAAGATGGGTCTGTGCCAAAGGATACGCACCCAAAGTTTTATCTGTCTTGCTGTCAGGTTATTAAAGAGAAGAAGCAAATATGAAAGCTGGATATGAGGGAGAGAATACTTCAACCGGGAGAGGCCACCGTGAAACTTACCTGGGATCATCCAGGGCCTTTCGTTGTGCTGAAGACAGAAGCACCTGGCATAGCAATGGTTCCTGAGTTGGTGCCCACCAAAGCTTTGTTGAGAAGCAAGAAGAAGGTACCTATTAGTCTTCAGAATGTCTCAGATCACCCTATGATATTGAAAGCCCGAATGTCAATAGGTCAAATGAGTGCAGCTACCCCAGTGTCACCGGAAGAGGCTGAGAAGAATGAGCAGCAGCAGGGATTACAGAAGGAATTTGAGGAGTGTGCTGCTGTACTGCCCACTTCTTGCAGAGGGAGGGTGAAGTCTCAGTTAGATCGGTTGGAGAATATCTTCTCCAACAATGATTTTGATGTGGGGTGTGCTAAGAGTGCACAACATCGACTATGGCAGCAAGAAGATAAACCCTTCCAAGAGAGAGCTCGAAGAATTTCGCTTAGCAACCTAGAAGGCCTGACAGAGCAGCTGGCTGAGTTAAAGAAGTCTACAGTAACTTAAGAGTCTCTAAGTCTGTATATCTTACCCATTGTAGTGATCCGGAAGAAGAATGGAACCCTGCGAATATGCATAGTGTCACGCACCTGGTGGTGGAGCCTGGCTTATGCAGGGAGCAACCTCTCTTACTACTATGATTCCGGAACCCCTGTTAGTGCAGACAGGGAGCTCGAGGGTGCAGGGAGGCATGAGTGCTTGGATGAGTATTGGTGCAAGTGTGGAGGGTTCTGCCGGAGCTCGTGCTTGGAAGGTAGCCTAGTGGTACAGTCCAGGTTGGCAACAGGCAGGCAGTGTGGTACAGGTGGAGCAGGCAAGAGAATGGTCGGGTGAAGGCAAGGTTGTTAACAGGCTGGCACACAGGGATGAGACTGAAGAGTGGTCGAAGACAAGCCGGGGTCCGTGTCACTGCTGGGGACACAGGTAAAGCTGTAGAATGGACAGCACTGGCTGCATGGTGTTGCCGTGCGCACCTGTTGCATGCACGCGCACGCCTGTGAGCACCTGCCACGCACGCGCCTGTGCGCACCTGCCACGCACGCGCCTGTGCGCACCTGCCACGCGCGAGCCTGTGCGCACCTGCCACGTGCGCTCCTGCGCGCATCTGAGCACAAGGATGGGCATTCTGCACAGGTTTCTTCATATAGCTTCCTTCGCCCCCCCAAAGGGCAGCCTCTGTATGCACTGACGAGCCATTTTCTCTTGGTGATCCCTCTTGAAGATCCTGACCAATTTTTCAGTGTGTAAATTGCTCTCTGGCTCCCAAGAACTTTCTTCGGGGCTGATAACCCTTCCATTTGATTAAATATTGGATGTGGTTACCCCTCTCCCTACAGTCCATGATAGCTTCCACTTCATATTCCCCCTCTCCATTCACTGGAACTGGCTCCGGTGGGCTGGTCGTCCTACCTGGGAAATGGTCCGGGGTTGCAGGATTCAGCAGAGTTACATGAAATACAGGGTGAATCTTTAAAGACTGAGGTAATTCAAGTTCATAGGCCACCTTGTTGATCTTTCTCTTGACTGGAAATGTGCCAATAAATCTGGGGCCCAATTTCTTAGAAGGGCATGCCAACTTCCGATTTGTAGTTGTCAACCAGACCCATTCACCAGGTTTCAGATTTAGTTCACCCTGCCTTTTCTTGTCATAGACCTCCTTGTTGTACTCTTAGGTCTTAGAGATTGTTTCCTGCAACAATTTACAGTTGTCTTTGAAAAAGTCCATCATTCTCTGAACAGCTGGTACTGGGCTTTCAGGAATCAGATTAGGCAGGAAGGATGGGTGGAACCCATAGTTTGCGAAGAATGGGGACTGGTTGGTGGCCGAGAGGACCGTATTGCTGTACGAGTATTCAGCCAATGGAAGTAGCTGGATCCAGTTATCTTGGGAGAAGGGGGAGAAGTAGCGCAGGTACTGCTCCAATGTTTGATTGGTCCATTCAGTGTTTGATTGGTCCGTTGGTTATCTTGGGAGAAGGTGGAGAAGGGGGAGAAGTAGCGCAGGTACTGCTCCAATGTTTGATTGGTCCGTTCTGTCTGACCGTTAGTCTGTGGGTGGTAGGCCGAAGAGAGAGATAGCTCAATGTCTAGTGAGTAACACAGGACTTTCCAGAACCTGGAGGTGAACTGGGCTCCACGGTCAGATATGATATTTGCCGGTAACCCGTGAAGTCTGACAATTTCCTTGATAAATACTTCTGCCGTTTCGGCAGTGGGAGAAAGTGAGCCATTTTGGTGAGCCAATCCACCACTACAAAAATAGCTGAATAGCCCTCTGATGTGGGCAATGCCACGATAAAGTCCATGGAGATCATGGTCCAAGGCTTTTCTGGTACTGGGAGGGGGTTGAGCAGACCCCATGATTTGGCTTTCTTACCCTTGTGTTGGGCACAGGTAGATCAGGCACCAATGTACTTTTTGCAATCGGCATCTACTTGTGGCCACCAGAAAGTACGCTGGAGAAGGTCTGGTGTCTTGTGAACACCGAAGTGACCCGCTAGCTTGTGGTTGTGGTAGAGTTCCAAATTTGACAGCCGTAACTCCTCAGGCACGAAGATTTTGCTGCTGTACCACAACAAGCCAACTTTCATCTGTAGTTTAGAATTCAGAGCACTGGTAGTCTTGGCAACTGCCCGTTGGATACGGGAAAGCAGGTCTTCCTGGGGAAGGAGGAAGTTTCCGGGTGAGAGGATGGTAACTGGGCATGTGGGAGTTTCTGTGTCACCAAACATGCTGGACAAAGCATCGGGTTTGGTGTTTTTTGACTCAGGCCTGTACATGATGTGGAACACGAACCTCGAAAAGAAGAGTGCCCACAGGGCCTGACAGGGTTTTAATCTTTTAGCTGTCCTCAAATATTCTAGGTGCTTGTGGCCGTGTATATGAGTATGGGTTGTGCAGCTCCTTCAAGCAGATACTGTCACTCCTCAAGAGCGGTATTGATAGGTAAGAGTTCTCGGTACCCAACATCGTAATTCTTCTCCTGATCCATTAGCTTCTGTGAAAAGAAGGCCACTGGGTGGAGAAGAACCTTGGCAACCTGTCTTTGCGAGAGCACTGCTCCTACTGCAGTTTCAGAGGCATCCACTTCCAGGACATAGGGTAACACTGGGTCAGGGTGCTTCAATACAGGGGCAGATGTAAAAAGTCTTTTCAATGCCTCAAAGGCTGCCTGCTCCTCAGTGGTCCACCGAAACCTGGTGTTTATCTTGGTCAGCTGGGTGATCGAAGTGATAATGTCTGAGAATCCTTTAATGAACTTGCGGCAAAAGTTTTCAAAGCCACTAAGGGCGTCTAGAGATTGGGGGACCCTTACACGGGCCAACTCATCCTTCAGGGGCTCTGATAACCCCAGCCGGAACTGGTGACACAGGACTGTGTCGTTCCAATCTGTATCAGCACTCCAGCGCCTGAACTTAGATACGTAATTCTCAGTTGAATGATGACCCTGCTGGAGGACGGGTAGAGCAGCCTAATGGGGGTCCTCATAAAGCTGAGCCATGGCTTGATGGAACTGGGCAAGGCTGGAAACGGCTGGTGCCTTCTGTTCTAAGAGACGGTGGGCCCATGCTTGGGGTTCTCCTTGCAGAAGGGAGATCATGAAGCCCACCTTTGTAGCTTCCAGTGAAAAGGTGCATGGCTGGAGGGAGAAATACAGCTCACAGGCATTCCTGAAAGCACGGAACTTGCTGCGGTCCCCTGTGAACTGTTCCAGCATAGGGACCTTGGGCTCTAAAGGCAAGGCAACTATGGTGCGAGATTCTGCTGCTGCTGATGATGAGGCAGGTGAGAAAAGTTCTTGGACACGCTCCTTGGTATCCCTCCTGCAAATTCTTGAAGGCTTGTGTAAGGCTGGCCAAATTCTAGCAAAGATCTTCCATTGGAGAGGGTCCCTGCGCAGACTCAAACATGGCTGTCCGTTGCTGCCACGCACCTGGTGGTGGAATCTGGCTAATGCAGGGAGCAACCTCTCTTACGACCATGACTGAGAGTGCAGGGAGGCACGAGGGCTTGGATGAATATTGGTGCAAGCGTGGAGGGTTCCTCCGGAGCTCGTTCTTGGAAGGTAGCGTAGTGGTACAGTCCGAGTTGGCAACAGGCGGGCAGTGTGGTACAGGTGGAGCAGGCAAGAGAATGGTCGGGTGCAGGCAGGGTTGTCAACAGGCTGGCAGCGAGGTACACAGGGATGGGACTGAAGAGTGGTCGAAGACAAGCCGGGGTCAGTGTGGGCAGAAGACAAAGCTGGAACAGGAGACCAGCTGGTGTCACAGGAAACTCAGATAAACACACTGCTAGGGACATGGGTAATGCTGTAGAACGGACAGCACCGGCTGCATGGTGCTGTCCAGTTTAAATAGCATGCCTAGGTGCCAAGATTGTCACTGGCGTGCCCGTGCGTGCCGCCGTGCGCACCTATTGTGTGGACAGACGCACCTGTGCGCACCTGCCTCAAGGATGGGCATTCTGCCCAGGTTTCTTCGAATAGCTTCCTGACACATAGACTATCAAACCCTCAACCGAAGGACCGTACACCACTCCACGGATTGAAGATGCTCTGCAATGTCTTGCTGGTGCCAAGTGGTTTAGTGTGCTGCATCTGAAAAGTGGATACTATCAGATACTAATGCATGTTGAAGATAAGGAGAAGACTGCTTTCATTTGCCCCTGGGGTTCTTCAAATTCAATCGGATGCCACAAGGATTGTCTGGGGCAACAGCCACTTTCTAACGACTGATGGAGAGAACACTGGGGGATATGAACCTGGTCGAAGTTTTGGTGTATCTGGATGATATTATAGTGTTTGGAAGAACGCTGGAAGAACATGAGGCACGGTTGGAGGTATTCAAAGACTTCATGAAGAGGGGCTGAAATTATCCCTGGAGAAGTGTTAGTTCACTTACTTGGGGCATATTTTAGCCTATGCCAATCTGTCTGACCCTTATGAGCTTCATGAGGATGCTAGCAGAGATGGGCTGGGAGGAATCCTTTACCAAGAGCAGAATGGCCAGCTCAGACCTGTGGCTTATGTAAGCCAAAGCCTTATTCCTTCAGAAAGAAGCTACCCCGCACATAAACTGGAGTTCCAGGCTCTGAAGTGGACAGTTGTTGACAAGCTGAAGGATTATTTGTTTGGGGCTCAACATTTTGTGAAGACTGATAATAACCCATTGACCTACTTGCTAACTTCTGCAAAGCTGGAATGCGACTGGACACCGGTGGCTAGCTGCGTTAGCTGGATTTCAGTACCGACCTCAAATTGGGAACAGAGATGCTGCTGCATTGTACCGAAGGCAACATCTCCCTGAAGAGAAGTTTCAGGAATGGACCTTGGTGCCCACTGAAGGTTGTGCAAGCCCTATGTAGAGGTTTAGTTCCCTGCCTGAGAGGGATTGTAGGATCTTATCCATAGGAGTTTCATCAGGCTGGTGTACCCCGGTCTTATTGCGGACTGACTCAAGTAAGAAGTGAGGGGCTTCCTCATTTAACAAAAAAGAGATCAAGGCCCATCAAGAGCAGGATACTTTATGTCATATGGCCCTTCAAGCTTTGGCACAACAAGACCCCATGCTGTTGTTGAAAAGTCCAATAGTACATGCCTGAACATTACATTGAAAGTGGAACCAGTTACAACTAAGGGATGGTCTACAATACAGAAGAGGGCCTGGTGATGAATTTAAGGGAACTTGGCAATTGTACCTTCCAGAGAAGCATTGTGCCCCTGTTTTGATGTCTCTACATGATGAACATGGGCATTTAGGCATGGAGAGAACCTTTCGCTTAGTCAGGGATAGGTTCTATTGGCCAGATACAGTATGAGGAGAGGTATTGAGGATTACTGTTGTTCTTGCTTACCTAGACTAAGACCCTTCCAGTTCGTGCTACCCCTATGGAGCACTTACAGAGCCAGGGCCCTATGGATTTGGTATGCATTGACTTCCTGTGCCAGGAAATAGATACAGGTGGAAGAGGCAATATCTTGATGGTGACTGACCATTTTACCCAATATGCTCAGGCCTACCCCATGAAAGATCAGCAAGCAACCACCGTAGCCAAGGTTCTGGTGAAGAAATTCTTCGTTCATTATGGATTGCCTGTCCGAATTCATTCTGACCAGGGGAGAGATTTTAAAAGCCGGCTCATACATCAGTTGTGCAAGTCATTGGGTATAGAAAAAGTCTCTGACCACACCTTATCACCCACAGGGAGATCCTCAGCCTGAGAGATTCATTAGGACATTGTCGAATATGTTGGGGGCTTTGCCTTTAGAAAAGAAGCAACACTGGGGAAACCATATTGCTATTCTGGTGCATGCCTATAACAGTACTGTGAGTGATGCAACTGGGTACTCACCCTATCGCCTCATGTTCGGAAGAGAGGCTAGATTACCAATTGATTTGGTGTTTGAAACTTCAATTGATGGCACCTCTCTGACTTCCCACAAAGGGTATGTGGATTGGTTAAGGAAAATTTTGAAGCAAGTCTATGATAAGGCCATGCAGCATGCTACTACCCGAGAGTTGAGGAACAAAAAGAACTTTAACCTCAAAGTCAGGGTACAAAATCTCCAACCTGGGGACAGGGTGTTGTTGAAGATTTTGGGGGTACCTGGCAAGCACAAGTTGGCTCATCATTAGAAGTCTCAGCCTTATGTTATTTGCAAACAGCTTCCAGGGTGGCCAGTCTACCAACTTAAGCCCGAAGGACAGGCAGGACATTTACTTCCCTTGTTGGATACAGTTAGGATGCCTCCTTGTCCTGACATCCCTTCTTTGGATACAGTTCCTCCTAGGACTCAATCTCATCAGAAACCCCCTGTTAAGCTTGTTAAACCAGCTCAGGATGACAGTGAAGATGAGGAGGTTGTACCCTCTTGGCTGTGTAATCCGGTTGTTATTCCTGAGATGGAGGTTAGGCCCTGGTTCAGAAAGCCCACATCAATGAGACAGGTGAAGAGCTCACAAGGTCCTTCTGGACAAAAGAGGCATGTTCCATCGCTAATCAAGACAACAGATACCCCTCCAAACGGAGGTGTTAAACCCATTCCAAAAGCTCCACCATTAATAAAAAAAGGAGATGTTCCCTCAAGTAGAAGTGTCAAACCAGATCCAAGTCTTGAGAGGGGAGACCTGATTAGTTTCACAGAGGAATGTCTACCCGGGCTGAGACCGGATGAAGGTTCTGTAGAGGATGCAGTGTTGTTTAAAGAAAGAAGAAAACAGGGGAGAAGGATCAAGTCACAACATCCTCGATGAGCCAAGCACCCATCAGTGACCACCACCAGACACCCGGCATCCATCAGTGACCACCGCCAGTCACCCATCCCCTATCAGTGACCACCGCCAGTCACCCATCACCTATCAGTGACCACCACCAGTCACCCATCACCCATCAGTGACCACCGCCAGACACCCGTCACCCATCAGTGACCACCACCAGTCACCCATCAGTGACCACCGCCAGTCACCCATCAGTGACCATCGCCAATCACCTGTCAGTATCGCCATACTCAGGGGAGTAGTAGAATGTATTTTGGGGTGTCATTTTTGCTATGTACATGCTATGTGTTGGAAATATCATATGAATGGACAACTTTGTGTAAAAATAAAAGCATTTTCATTTTTTTCCCACATTTTCCAAAAACTACTGGAAAAAAAATGAACCGTTCAAAAGACTCATCATGCCTCAAAGATTATTCATTGGGGTGTTTGCTTTCCAAAATGGGGTAATTTTGTGGGCAATTCCATTGTCCTGGTGCTCCAGGGCCATCAAAAATGTGATAGATCGTCATGACATTAGATGTGTAATTTATGTCCCTAGAATACCTGATGGCGCTCCCTGCATGTTGAGCCTCGGTATGTGGTCAGGCTGTGAAAAAGTCTCAGACATGTGATATCACCATACTCAGGAGGAGTAGCAGAATGTGTTTTGGGGTTTAATTTGTGGTATGCATATGCTTTGTGTGAGAAATAACCTGTTACAATGACAATTTTGTGAAAAAAAAAGAAAAAAAATCCTAATTTTGCAAAGAATTGTGGGAAAAATTACAACTTCAAAAAATTCACCATGCCTCTTACTAAATCCCTTGGAATGTCTACTTTCCAAAAAGGGGTCATTTGGGGGGTATTTGTACTTTCCTGGCTTGTTAGGGTCTCAAGAAATGAGATAGGCTGTCAGTATATCAGGTGTGATCAATTTTCAATGATTGGCACCATAGCTTGTAGACTCTATAACTTTCACAAGAACCAAATAATATACACTTATTTGGGTTATTTTTACCAAAGATAGGTAGCAGTATAAATTTTGGCCAAAATTTACAAAGAAAAATTACTAATTTGCAAAATTTTATGACAGAAACAAAGAAAAATACATTTTTAACAACATTTTCAATCTTTTTTTATTTGTACTCGGAATCATAAGTTGTGAGGGAGATGGGATGACGTGATGTTTGGACAGAGACCTGAGGTGTGCCGTGGTCACAAGGTCAGTATGCCTTAAGGGGGCATACTCAATTAGAATGTGGGCTGTAAAGAGAGGGGACGGGAGGGTGGGAGAGCTTCCCGGAAATGCAGTGGGAATCAGTAGGAGGAGGCTGGGTTATATGAGACCTGCGGTCAGCCTTACAATTTGTACTCGGAATCATAAGTTGTGAGGGAGATGGGATGACGTGACGTTTGGACAGAGACCTGAGGTGTGCCGGGGTCACAAGGTCAGTATGCCTTAAGGGGGCAAAAATGAACAGATAGGATGCAAGAAGTATAACCAATTTATTGTGGCAAAATACAACGTCTAATCCACCAATTGAGCGAAAGCCCTAGACATTTCAACAAAAGGTTCTGGAATATACCCAGCATAGCAAAAGGACTTCCACCTGCCTAGTTTCCTGATGATGTGTGAGGGGACTCCCTGCTGAGAAGCTGCCAAGGCCGCGCTGATCCTAAAGGAGTGACCTGAGTATTCTTTCGGGTTTACCCCCAATCTGGACAACAAAATGCAAATATGTTTTATGAATTGTCAGGTTGCGAGTGGAGATTTAGGAAACGGAAGTAACGGCCCATCCTTGTTTTCCCCCCTCAGCTGCAACACCAAGGCGTCCAACACTTTGACTGGACACCAGGCCGTATCTGTTTCGAAGTACCTAATATCCATGCCCTTACCTATTTGACTACTCTCACATGTCCCTAAGTGCAGCCTGAAATTACCCCGATGTCTAGTGAGGTGTTTAATCAACACCGGACGGGACTGTGGGCCTGAAACAGAAAATTCACTTGGCCTTAAGAACCTATAGAAGGCTAGGTACATAGCAGCTTTGATGACCAGACTCACTTGCCTGCCGAACGGTGCAGTGGAGAGTATGTCAGACATACCCCGAAACAGTTGACCAGTGACCGGGCGTCTGCCAACTGGAGTTGGCGGGCAACTCTTCTGTATCCCCTTAAAAATAGCTTTAATGGGATGAGCTGAAAACAGGGTAGGATCGTTTGGGTGCTGCATAGACCTGAAATGTTGGATTCCCGCCACGTAGGTTCTGATGGTAGATTTTAACTTGAAGTGGCAAAAAGAAATAAACGCTAAAATGCACTCAATGCTGAACCGGTCCGTATGGCAAAACTGCACTGAAAATGACTGAAAGGCCTGCCAAGCAGTGTCGTAAGCTTTCCTGGTGTTTGCTGAAAGAGAACTCGTGATCAGCTCCCTGGCCCTGGCCTGGAAAAAACTCAATCCATCTTGAGCAGGGAGTAACCCGGGCACGGGGTGGCTTGCTGGTCTGCTTCTGGGAAAAATAATGAATAATTAAAGCGTGACAATGCGTCAGCCGCCACGTTCTCTACACCTTTAACAAAAACAGTTTATGTGGAAATTCCCTTGCAGAGAGAACCAAGTCAACTTATGTAGGAAGGCCATGATTGATAAAGATTTGGACCTGCCCTTGTTGATAATCTCAACTGTAGCTACATTGTCTGTGAAGAAATTCACAGTTTGTCCGCCCGACAAGTGTCCCCAGACTTGTGCTGCCGCTACTAAAGGATTGATCTCGAACAAGGCTGAAGTCCTGTAAAAACCAGGTATTGGCTTTACCTCTTCTGGCCACTGATCCGCCAACCAGTGCTTACCAAATATAGCTGCGAAACCCCTGGACGCTGCTGCATTGACACCACCCTGGGCGATGATTCGAATGCGGCTGGAATAAACATTGAAATACCGTTCCAATGTAGCAGGAACTTGTCCCACATGCTGAGGTCCGCTAAAGCCGCAGCGTCTAACTTGACCCTGGAGTCAGACTCTGCAGCCATGGGCAGAAGTGACAAAAGTCTGGAAACAAATGACCTTCCTTGAGGAATTATCCTCCTCGCAAAGTTTAGCATGCCCAAGAGAGACTGTAACTCCAATTTGGTATAAGCCTGGGAAACCGTGCATGCGTGGATAGGCTCTTTTATTCTATCTAACTTGTCTGTAGGTAGACTCGCCTGCATAGACTGAGAATCCAACCTGATACCCAGGAAAGCCAGCGCCTTGACTGGGTCCTCAACTTTCTTGTCTGCCAGAGGCATGTCAAGAGCTGAAAAAACCGAAACCAGCTTCCTGAGACCTGAGGGGGCTCATCAGATCAGCAAAAAGTCATCCAAGTAGTGAATGACTTCCTGGCAACCTTCTCTGTGCACGAGAATCCAATTGAGGGCCTGGGCAAAAGTATCAAAGAGCCAGGGGCTGCTTTTGGAACCAAACGTAAGTTTGGTAGCAAAATAGTAGTGCTCCCGCCATTTCATCCTGGGCCATTGCCAAAGTGAGGGTAGTATAGGCAACAATTTGAAGGCATAAGAAATGTCAGCTTTGGAGAGCCAGGCCCCCAATCTAACGATACACTGGATTGCTTGATCTACAGAAGCATATATAAGAGAAAACTCCTCGGAAGGAATCAGTGAATTTAAGCTGGGCACCTGTGAAGAATGAGGGGCTGACAAGTCGTAAACCAAACAAAGTTTATTGTTAAATTTGCCTTTAGCTACCCAAATCGGACTGACCCTCCAGCTGTCGAACGGTGGTTCTGAAAATGGGCCTATCACGAACCCCTTGTCCACTTCCGATCGTAACAAAGCATCCACTGCCTCCCTGTTACCACTTGCGGATTGCAAGTTGGGACATTCGAAGACCGCCTGCGGGAGGGCAACAAAACTGGTGTGAAAGCCTGATGAGAAACCAGAGACCAAAAAATCCCTGATAGTGGAAGATGGGTGTTCCGCCAACCAGGCCCCTAGCAAGGGAACATTTACCCAGCTTAGTCATGACCTGTTTGCTTGTTTCAAAGAGCACGCCATCTTGGGATGAGCCCTGAAACAATTAATGCAGATATGCAGTAATCTACACTGATTGTAATTGCAAGAGCCCAGATTGTAATTATTACAGATCTGGGCCTTGCATAAGTGATGGATTGGCCGGCCCAACTTATACATTTGGGTGGAGATGTTGGCGACCGTGGAACTGCTAGGGCCATGCTTGGAAATCCCGGGAAGGACAGCGAGTTCCGTGTTGGGGCACCAAAAAGTAGTATGAGAGGAAGATTGGCAAATGGCACATACTGGGGGCTCTGAGACCAGCAAAATGCCTACAAAAGAGCTTGGTGTCCATGTTACCCCAAAAAATGGTCACCTGGTATTGAAGAAATATAGCCGCTGCCTTAGCTGAAAAGGATCGGTCGTAGTCGTAGAAACTTGAACCCCCATACTTATGGCCTAGTTCCACTACGGCATACAGATATAAATCCAATTCTTCCCTCCGCCCTGGCTGAACTGAACAGATCACATCTCGGTAAATGCTAAAGGCCAACATAAATTCTGGGATGGACAGCTTCCGGCTGAGCCTGTGATCCCTGGATTTGACCACGACGATACATTCCCGCAAGCATAGGACCGGTTATTGGCCACATCATGCGCTGCAATCAAAAGGGAGGCTAAATTGACATCCTTCCCTTCCAAGATATCCCTCTTAACGTTTGTTGGTATAAAATGGGCCGGAGTGACCGAGGGTGAACCGATACTGGTACCTGATATCGCAGGAGCAATACTAGGCACCACTGGAGTGCCAGGGCCTACGGGAAGCCCAGATGTGGCCGTCTCCTCTGGTGCTGCCTGCGGACGACTTTCCAAGGCTTCTACCCTGGCCCTTAGCTCCTGCCCCGATGTGACCAAAGAAGCTAAAGTAGCGTGTATTTGAGACAACCAAGACGCAACAGAGCGTAGGGTCACTTGTTCCGCATTTGATCCAGAGGTTCTTGGGAACAAAAGTCTAAATAACTCTGCCTTCCTCACTGATGCTGGATACGAGATGCCCCTAAGATGAAGTTCCGCCATTCGTTTAGGAATAGTCCATGACCTCAGAGAAGGAGAGCCTCCATGTTCAGAGCTCCTGGCTGGCGACGGGGGGTTGGATGGGAACTCTCTTATGTCCTCCGCTTGTGACATGACCTACGTAATCAAGAAAAATTGCATGAGCATGCTACCATGAATTAAGAAATGACGACCGCCGATAACGGAATCCTCAACCTTTAGTGCCCCCTTGTGAGCATGTGCCAATGGTAGGCCAGGTCGCACCGCCTGGATGTACACAGGCAAGTTACCGACACTCGCTCAGACCTAAGTGCTGGTAGATGTAACCGGTACCTGACTGTGAAATGAAGTGTGAGACGTATGTGACACTGATGTGCGGGCTTGCCCCGTGCAAGCCAGATGACGACACTCCACCCAACTGTGTGACCAGGAGAGGTGACGGTCAAGACGACGTGATTGTTATCCCCGGCCTGCCCTTACCCTGAAGTGAAAATTAACCAACTTTACCTACCGCACTGAGCCAGATGAAATTCCAGCAATGCTCTCTTCCATCCTAACAAAATGACTAGGGAGAAGGGATATAATATGTGAGCTACTTATCCCCAGTACCAGACCTCTCCAGTCCAACCAGCCCGCCTACCCTAAGAAACACTCACCAGACTGTCAACAGATTTTGCAGGCTGTGGTCAATCGCTTTAGCTTGGTGAATGGGAAACTAAGAAAAGGAACAAAATAAAAAGCTGCAACTAGAGTTGAGCGAACCCGGACTGTAAAGTTCGGGTCCGTACCGAACTTTGGGGTGTCCGGGACCCAGACCCGGACCCAGACTTTTCAAAAAAAGTCCGGGATCGGGTCCGGGGTTCTGGTAATTTTAATGAAAAATCTTAAAAATGCTGTAAAAAAGCCCAGGAAGGTCCTAGAGGTCTGCAAAAGGAACCCAGACCCAGGGCCTGTGGGGTTTCAAGCCATGCCTGGGCTTGAAATGTCAGGCCCAAGCGAGTTGAGATCAACGTCGAAAAATAAAACAAGGAAAAGAATCAAAGGGTAAGTGGTTCGATTTCGCTAACTGGTGTCGGACGTTTTAGACAACTGTCAGACCACTCACAAAGAATCCCATCCGCCCGACCAACCTGACCTCTCCAGACCATGACCCCTATTCATCGAGTGTATAATATAGGGAAGAGGGATCAGTAAAACAATCCTACCTTCTCTCGTAACGACCTTAAAGTA
>BLSH010024038.1:4267570-4295765 GCA_018402905.1 Glandirana rugosa
GTAGAATATAATATCACTGTTCTGAAAACATCTGCAAACTGTGTGTGAAGAGCGCAACCATATGCATGCTCTTCTCTATGCTGTATTTTCAAACACACTATCCAGATGTTTGAAGAGCATGTGTATGGTTCCGCACCCGGTTTTAGGTAAAGTGTTCTATTCTATTTCCAGATGTATGAATAACAGATGTAATGTGTGAAGAACATCTTTTCTAGGCAAAGAAAAGATGTTGTGTGTGAATAAAAGATGTGCAAGCATTTGCGGCAATAAGAAAAGCGACAGACTAAAAAGAAGTCTATGGCCTCTAATGTTAATTAATACTTTTCAGACCCATTTTGAAGATGATCTCCATTTTTGCATCTTTTATGTTTTTATTTTTTTAAAAATATTTAAAGTTATTTCCCTGTCCCCATTTCTTTGTAGGTCACTTGTCCCACCCTTACCCACATTTCCTTCCTTTTGCAGACCTCTAGGACCTTCCAGGACTATTTTACAACATTTTTTGTGCCTAAAAGTCCGGGTCTCCATTGATTTCAATGGGGTTCGGGGTCCGGGACAAAGTTCGGGTTCTGTCCGGACCCGAACCCGGACTTTGTCCCGAAGTTCGGCCAAACCAGCAGAACCCGGACTTCTAGAAGTTCACTCAACTCTAGCTGCAACCTGACGCCTAGACCCAGAGGAATATATATACACTTTTTTTGGAAATGAAAAGCTGCTCCTTCCTCCGTGGCCCCATGAGGGCGGAAGGAGAGCTGCTGGTGCTGATACAAGCTAAAATCCCCCCTAACTAAGATGCTGAATGAAACAAAGAGATCCTATAAAATGTTTTCTTTTTTCTTTTTTTTTTTTTTTTGAAGAGCCGCTCCTTCCGCCATGGCCCCGTGTGGGCGGAAGGAGGTATCTCGGTACGGATGAGTAAAAAATGCCCCCTTATTAGATCTGCTAAATGGAATGAAACGTTTATATCTATATATTTTTAATGAAAAGTGGCTCCTTCATACGAGGCCCGTGTGGGCGGAAGGAGAGCTACCGGTACAGATATGAGTGACAAAATTTCTCCCTATTAAAAATGCTGAATGAAATGAAACACCCTATGCAAAAAGAAAACTTTTTTTATTTTTTTAAATGAAACGCTGCTCCTTCCTCCGTGGCCCCGTGTGGGCGGAAGGAGAGTTGACACGGTACAGATGAGTGAAAAGAAAATCCCCCTCATCAGATCTGCTAAATGAAATGAACATTTATATCTATATCCTTTTTTTTAAATTAAATGTTGCTCCTTCCTCCATGGCCCCATGTGGTCGGAAGGAGAGTTGTCTCGGAATGGATGAGTGAAAAAAAAATACCCCCTTATCACATCTACTAAATGAAATGAAACATTTATATATATATATATATTTTTTTTTTTTTTTTTCTTTTTGAAATGACATGCTGCTCCTTCCTCTGTGGCCCCGTGTGGGGAGAGCTGTCTCGATGCAGATGAGAGAAAGAAAATACCCCCTTATCAGATCTGCTAAATGAAATGAAACGTTTATCTATATATATATTTTTTGAAATGCTACTCCTTCCTCCGAGGCCCTGTGTGGGTGGAAGGAGAGCTGCCGGTACTGGTGAGAGTGACCAATTCCCCCCTGTCTAAAAATGCTGAATGAAATTAAACACCCTGATGAGTGAAAACCCCGCCCCTCCCCTGAACAGCTGGATGAAAAAGAAAACTAAAATTTTCTCCTGGTGAATATGGAGAAAGCCCCACCCAGACCTATAATAGGCCAAGAAAGGCCTGCTATCTCTGCGTGTACCACTAACTGGGGCTTGCCACGCAGGCTCCCTATACCTTTAACCTGGTGTCACCATAGAGGGAGTGCGGAAATACTACAACAGGGTCCACCTTTCACAACCAGCAGCAGAATATATATGTTTAACCTGAATGTACAGATAATATGCCAGCCTGACCCCTGCAGCTCCGGACAACCCCCCGTCCTGCCGCTCTGAGACTCCTGACCGTGTCACAGTTACTGCTGACTTGGAGCATGATCATGCCGAGCCCCCCAGCCCCACTTACCCGGCCCTCGGAGCAACCCCTGTACGATGTGGGAACCGTGCGGCCTGTCCCCGGTGAAATGGCTGAAGACGCGGCTCGTGTAACCGGAAATTATGGCACCAAGAGCTTCCCCAGAAATGCCGTGGGAATCAGTAGGAGGAGGCTGGGTTATATGAGACCCAAACTCCTCCTACAAATACAGGCTGACCTGCGGTCAGCCTTACAAATTATAGCTCAAAAAATAAAAAAAACCCTAGTGATTAAACACCACCAAAAGAAAGCTCTATTTGTGTGAAAAAAGGACGTAAATTTCATATGGGTACAGTGTTGCATGACTGAGTAATTGTCATTCAAAGTGTGATAGCGCTGAAAAATGGCCTGGACAGGAAGGGGGTTTTCGTTCCCAGTACTGATGTGGTTAAGCTTTCGAAGGGCATAAATTGTTGATTTCACTCCTTACTACCTATCACAGTTTTGGAGGCCATGAATTGCCAAGATAGCAATAGTAATTTTCTCGAAAAAAATAAATATTTTTTCATGTAAGCATCAGAAAAGGCTTGGTATTCAAATGACTTGAAGAGACAATTAAAACATCTCCAAAATTAAGACGCGCACCTGCGCAAAATGCATTGAGGCTGAGAGGTCAATGTAATTTCCGGTTTTCTATCATGTGAGGATTCCGGGTCAGTGGAGCGCACACCAGCTCTGGAGGAAGCAAGTGGTGGGGCATCTCACAAATGAGGAATCTCCATACTCAGGAGAAGCAGCAGAATGTATTGGGGGCGTGGTCTAGATACCGAGGACGGCAGACGCTTCCTGCTGGAGCTCCGAAGTTAAAGAGCTAATCTCCAGCCATCCGTCCTCCGCAGAGACGGGTGAGCATCAGGAGTCACCCAGGGGGCTTCTGACCAACAACACACATAACCCGGTCAAGAAATTTTTGCCGTCCGCGAGCGGCCGCCGCGGAGTCCGAAAATTTAGGCCGTGGCGTTTGCCGCAACTAGGCCACAGCTCCCTCCGTGGCTCCTAAAATCCCATCCAGCCATCAAAATCATCATCGGACCTCGGGGCACGGATCTGGGGACCCCCTATTCCCCCCACATGGACAATGGGCCAAGGTGAAGCACAGGCCTGTTCATCTCCACACACCCTACACTAATTCAGACCGAGGCCTTACCAGGCAATAGGCCTCAGCGCCTGGATAAACTTCCCAAACCCCCATCTACCGGTTCTAAAATTAAATCACCCTAACCAGGGGGGTCCTGATGAGCCTCGCTTGCTTATGGCCCCCTGATTTGTGCCCCTCTGCACCGTGGAGCTCCATTAGCTACTCAGGAATCCATCCCACCCTTAGAAAACATACCCAGCCATGGGGAAAAACGACCACTCCACCACAGCCTCCCGCAATAACAAAGAACAACCACCACAACCACCTGGAAACATTCCAGCAATGTTTAGGCTAGCGGGAGGGGATAGCCGCACATCCAGAGAGATGGAATTAGAGTCTCCGACTGGTTCCCAGACCCAGACGAATACACAGCAGAAGCCCTCATACCCTACTCCATCCAACCCGCTCTGCTTGAACGACCTACAAGCTGTGATGGCAGATATAAAGGCTACCCTGACAGCTGCTATATCTGACCTCAGGGCTGATTTGCATGCTGTCTCTATGAGGATGGGAGTGGTGGAACAAACAACAACCCACCATGCCGACGCCATCAGACAAGTCCAAAGATCTACAGATATAAACCTCTCACACATAATCGACATGCACAGACACCTGGAAGACCTTGATAACCGAGGAAGACGCCATAACATACGCATCAGGGGACTCCCCGAAACAATTGAACAACATCAGATTGAACAGACTGTGTTGGGGATCTTTAACAATCTGCTAGAAAGGCCAGCAGACTCCCCAATTGAAATAGAGAGGATCCACAGAGCACTAAGACCTAGAGGACGGGAATCCAACCCTCCTAGAGACATTATTTGCTGCCTAGTGAATTTCCCACAAAAAGAATCAATCCTCAGAAAAGCCCGAGACCGCAATAGAGTACTTTTTAATGGTACTGAGATCAAGCTGTTCCAAGACCTCTCCACCATAACCCTAAATCACAGGAGAGCCCTGCGCCCTCTGCTGGATCAACTCAGAACAAGAGGTATCCCTTACAGATGGAAGTTCCCCTTCTGTCTGTCCGCTACCTGGAGAGGTCATTCGGCTCACCTAAGAACATCCGATGACCTACACGCCTTTTGTGATACACTCAATATCCCTTATACAGAGGTTCCAGAATGGTACAGCACATTCTCCATTTCTGAATCATGGATCAAAGTTTCCAACAACTCCACCCCTAGAGCTCAAAGACACAGAGATAGACGCCGTAGAAACTCAGACCCACCTCCTCTTCACCCTAACCGCAGAGATGACGCTCCAAGAAGCCCTGGCTCATCTCCACCACGTAGGAGAGATCAAGTGGATGCTTAAGTTGTCCAACCTCTAGGCAGAGATTTGTACCCCCAACCTCAGTTCGTACTTGTTCTGGTTTTTCAACCCGCTAATTGTTACACTTTCAAAGGCTTCACAACACCATCTCTCATTACTACGGATGCTCAGAGTAAACTTACCTTTTTCTTTTTTTGTTCTCAGTTATTACCTCTCACCAACCCTGTTTCATTTCACAAGACTCATCAGAAAGCTTTCTACACTTGTGTATGGAACTGTATCTCCCATGTTTGTACTGGCTTGGCAATCCTACACGATGAACTCATGAGCGAGTTTAAACTATTCCTCCGGACCGGTACGAGACAAACTGACTCTATGGTCTCACCCTTCTCCCCTCTATCATAACGCCCTCGAAGGGCTCACTTATTGCTTGGGCCTTCTTAAGCCATGAGTCTTTATTTCTGGTCCAACTATAATATGCGCCAGCTTTGACCCCGAGCGAACGCTCTACTAACCACAATTTTTTCACCTCCACAGGTTTTTATTTATTTATCTTTTTTTGCTCAATATCAGTTACTCTGATATCACTCTAAGCTTTCGCTTAATAACCACAATTTGTCATTACGTCACAAATGTTGTATCCAGTTTAGACCTTTACCAGTCAGTTAGTTCTGAGTTTTGCACACTAACGAATGTACGGACACTATTGAGATTTCATTAGCCCTTTAAGGTATTATATGCATCTCCTTTGTACTCTCTCTACCCATTGTTATCTTAGATTTCAAGCTTCAGGAATTCGTTCTCAACGCCTTTTCAAGAGCGAACAATCAAGCTCTTTAGAAGCTTTGAGTGTAAGTTATGTTCAGGTTCTGTATGGTTTGAGTTTCTTTTTGTTTTTGACTCAGGTTACCTCACTCATTTTGGGGCTTACTATGATTTTTTAGACACCTCTGGGGAGGGAGTATCAATGTGGGTTCCTAATTTCCCATCGGGAGGTGCAGCACGGGGACCTTCTGGTCCCCCTTCAGAAGATTCAGCTCCAAAGGGGCTTAGACAATGGACAACATGTAAAAATTCCATAACAGATTCCTGCATTGAACACTTACTCCCCAGACTTTCTCTAACTATCCAGAATTATACTAAATTGCCCCCTCCTAGGCTATAATGCATTATATCGAATTGAGTTGTATTTATGTGTTTATCATAAAAGGTATAAGGTCCCTTCACCCCCATAGGAGAGTATATTTTTTCTATAGGACATTCCCTACAAAGTCCTCACCTACACTCCCACATTAAAAGTTCAATATCCACACCATACTCAAAGAATCGGTCATCCATACCATTAACATACCCCACTCCCTCCACAGGCAATTCCAAAAACTCTCTCCCCTGTAAACCGTTAAAGACCACCCTAGATTCAATTCCATGCAGGATTCCATATTGCACCTGGTTTCCCCAGCTCCACCACTGCAGGAGCACGCCTCCTCACGTTAATAGATCCCACCCCCCACACAGAGAGAGATCCCCTTCTCTCCTGACAGTGCCAGACTTACCTAACTAATATATATAATTATTCTCCCCGCTAATAGTTTAGGAAGAATAGCTGACCTACTTCTCCCTCCGGACTTCCTGACTTCTATCCTTCCAGTCATATAGACCCTACTCTTTTCCGTTCTATCTCTCTCAACTTTTCTATCCTTATCCCCCCATTCTTGTTCCCCCTCCCTTGAGAATTAAATCCACCTATCCAATAACCTGCCGTTGAACACAAGCTCCAATAGTTACCTTTGCCCTATCAGAATATTTTAAGCTTGCAAAATCTACCACATACAATTGTTAACTGGGCACAATACTGAAAAGCATTAATGACAACACCAACAATGATACAAACCCCCCTCTCGTTGAAAGTTGTCTCAATAAATGCCAAAGGCTAAACCTTCCTGAGAAACGCTCTCAACTATTAAGGGAATGTCATAGGCTGAAAGCAAATGTGGCTCTAATTCAGGAAACTCATTTTCTTGAAGGGAAGATTCCAAACCTCCCCGACAAAAACTACACTATGATATATCACGCCACCAACAAAGAATCAAAATAGAAAGGAGTCACAATACTCATCTCCAAACATTCCCAATTCAAACTCACAGACTCCTTGAGTGACCCACTCGGAAGATACATCTTCCTCAAGGGCACCATTAACCAGTTCCCTACCGACGCATAGTAAAATGACATCGGCAGGGACTGTTCCTCGATCCGGGAGGACGTCATATGACATCCTCCGCTTCTCGCCGCTACTGCGGGCCCCCAGGGGTCCGCACAGCGGCGATCGCGGATCGCTCGTCTGCCAGGGAGTTGTGTCCCCCCCAGATCGGGGTAAAGAGCCAATAAAATTGGCTCTTTACCCCGTGACCGGCTGTGTCCAATCACAGCCGGGCACAAACGAGCCTCACGTGCACGCCGCTCGTGCGCGCACACGGGGGCGCGCAGCGCGGCGATCAGAGCTCAGGCTTGTCCCTCGGACAAAGCCCAGCTCCGATCCGTGTAAAGAGCCAATAGATTTGGCTCTTTACCATGTGACCGGCTGTGTCAATGTAAACAAATGTAAACAAACTGCGGTAACGAGCTGTTACCGCGGTTCTCCCTGTCACACACCGATCGTGTGTGACAGGGAGATTGCGGTAACAGCTCGTTACCGCTTACTGTACACCAAGCACACTGATCACCCCCCCAATAAAGAGGACCTGTCACCACCCCATCAGATTACCTGTCACAGTCCATCAGAGTACCTGTCACCTGTCCATCAAAGTACCCAAATACCTGTCACCTGTCCATCAGAGTACCTGAGTACCTGTCACCTTTCCATCAGAGTACCCGAGTACCTGTCACCTGCCCATCAGAGTACCTGTTACCTGTCCATCTAAGTACCTGAGTACCTGTCACCTGTCCATCAAAGTACCCGAGTACCTGTCACCTGCCCATCAGAGTACCCGAGTACCTGTCACCTGCCCATCAGAGTACCTGTCACCTGTCCATCAAAGTACCCGAGTACCTGTCATCTGCCCATCAATGTACCCGAGTACCTGTCACCAGTCCATCAGAGTACCCGAGTACCTGTCACCTGTCCATCAGAGTACCCGAGTACTTGTCACCTGTCCATCAGAGTACCCGAGTATCTGTCACCTGCCCATCTGAGTACCCGAGTACCTGTCACCTGCCCATCTGAGTACCCGAGTACCTGTCACCTGCCCATCAGAGTACTTGACTATCTGTCACCAGACCATCAGAGTACCCGAGTACCTGTCACCTGTCCAACAGAGTACCCGAGTACCTGTCACCTGCCCATCAGAATACCAGAGTACCTGTCACCTGCCCATCAGACTACCCGAGTACCTGTCACCAGCCCATCAGCGTACCCGAGTACTTGTCACCAGCCCACCTGAGTACCCGAGTACCTTTCACCTGCCCACCTGAGTACCCAAGTACCTGTCACCTGCCCATCAGAGTACCCGAGTACCTCTCACCAGCCCATCAGAGTACCCAAGTACCTGTCACCTGCCTTTCAGATTACCCGAGTACCTGTCACCAACCCATCTAAGTAACCAAGTACCTATCTGCAGCTTTTCAGTGTACCCAAGTACCTTTTACCAATCCATCAGATTACCCGAGTATCTGTCTCCAGCCCATCAAAGTACCCAAGTACCTATCTGCAGCCCATCCAAATGCCTGAGTACCTATCTGCAGCCCATTAGAGTACCTGAGTACCTATCTGCAGCCCATGCCTCATAGAATATACCTCGGGTGTTTGCTTTCCAAAATGGGGTCATTTTGGGGGTAATTCCACTGTCCTGGTGCCCCGGCACCTTCAAAAGTGTGATAGGTATGAATGAAATATTATGTGTAATTTATGCTCCTAGAACGCCTGACGGTGCTCCCTGCATGTTCGGCATCTGTATGTGGCCAGGGTGTGAAAAAGTCTCACACATGTGGTATCGCCATGCTCGGGACGAGTAGCAGAATATATTTTGGGGGGTCATTTTTGCTATGTGCATGCTATGTGTTAGAAATATCTTATAAATTGACCACTTTGTGTAAAAATAAAAATGTTTTCATTTTCTTTCCACGTTTTTCCAAGACTTGTGAAAAAAAAAACATTCAAAAAATTCATAATGCCTCATAGATTATACATTGGGGTGTTTGCTTTCCAAAATGGGGTCATTTTGTGGGTAATTCCATTGTCCTGGTGCTCCAGGGCCTTCAAAAGTGTAATAGGTTGTTAGGAAATTAGATGTGAAAATTCTGCTCCTAGAATGCATGACGGTGCTCCCTGCATGTTGGACCTCTCTATGTGGTCAGGCTGTGAAAAAGTCTCACACATGTGGTATCGCCATACTCGGGGACAGTAGCAGAATGTATCTTGGGGTGTAATTGGAAGTATGCATATGCTGTGTGTGAGAAATAACTTGTTGTTTTGACAATTTTGTGCAAAAAAAAATAAATAATAATAATTTCATAATTTTCCAAAGAATTGTGGGAAAAAAGTACAACTTCAAAAAACTCGCCATGCCTCTTACTAAATACATTGGAATGTCTACTTTTCAAAAAGGGGTAATTTGGGGGGTATTTGTACTTTCCCGACATTTCAGGGCCTCAAGAAATGAGACAGGCCATCAGTGTATCAGGTGTGATCAATTTTCAATGATTTGCACCATAGCTTGTAGACTCTATAACTTTCCCACAGACCAAATAATATACACTTATTTGGGTTATTTTTACAAAAGATAGATAGCAGTATAATTTTTTGCCAAAATTTATGGACAAAAATTACTTATTTGCAAAATTTTATCACAGAAACTAAAAAAAAGTGTTTTTTTTTTCAAAATTTTCGCACTTTTTTCAATTATGTCGCAAAAAATAAAAATCCCAGAGGTTCTTAAATACCACCAAAAGTAATCTCTATTTGTGTGAAAAAAATGATGCAAATTTTGTTTGGGTGCAGTGTAGCATGAGAGAGTAATTGAGATTCAAAGTGTGAGAGCGCTGAAAGCTGAAAATTGGTCTGGGCAGGAAGGGGGTATAAACGTCCTGTATTGAAGTGGTTAACAACCGACCCATTACATTTGCCAATATTTATGCACCTAATACCAAACAAGTAGCCTTTGTTAGACAGATAATCGACCTCCTGACATCGTTCTCAACAGGAATCCTCATATTAGGGGGCGACTTCAATGTCCCCATGAACCCCATTATCGATACCTCCTCTGGTACATCCTTTTTACTATACAGTGCACTAAGGAAAATTAAAGAACAATTACAGAGTCTCCTGCTGCATGATACTTGGAGAACTCTTAATCCACAAGGTAAAGACTACACATACTTCTCCCCTCTGCACCAAAAATACACGAGGATTGACTACCTTTTTATCTCACAACCTGACCTATCCCTTCTACATGATGCCACAATTGAACCCATGACTTTCTCAGATCACCATCCAATTACCGCCACTCTGACCTTTCCAGAAATCATAAATAGGACCAAAACATGGAGACTAAATTCCGCCTTACTAAATGACCCCGCAGTAACTACCAACATCTCTACATGCCTCCAAGATTATTTTTCATTAAAGGATACACCTGACACATCGCCTCTCAACATTTGGGAAGCACACAAGTGTGTAGCTCGGGGCGAATTCATTAAAATAGCCTCCAGAATCAAAAAGATCCAACAAGCAAAAATTTCCACCTTAATGTCACAGATTAGCAAACTAGAGCTAGCACACAAGAGAAACCAAGCTATTGCAACATACAGAGATCTTATTTCTGCAAGACAACTCCTCTTAGAGGAGCTAAACTTAAAAGTGAAAAGACGCTACATCTTGCGGCATAAGATTTATTACGAGCAGGGTAATAAAAGTGGAAGGTTGCTAGCTAAGGCGGTACAAAGTAAAAAATCAGCTGACACAGTTCACCAAATAAAAGACAAACATGGAAATATACACACTAATGACAAGATTGCCCTCCAATTTTAAAATTACTACCACTCATTATACAACATTCCTTCCAACCCCAAATGCCCTCTAGGATCAGAACTATGGAACCGCTCTATCCAAACATTCCTTGATGACTTTGGTATCTCTCCCATCTCGAAAGAAGTATCAGATAGATTAAATGAGCCCATTTCGGAAATTGAATTTATGAAGGCAATCAAGGAAATGAAAGTAGGCAAAGCCCCAGGCCCAGGTGGCTTCCCCATACAATACTATAAAACATTCATGAACATACTCAAACCCCGCTATCTCTACTCTTTCCACACATTCAGCCTCGAAACCCAAGCACCCCCACACCTTCTTGAAGCTCATATTGTAGTTATTCCCAAAGAGGATAAAGACCCTTCCCAAGTATCAAACTATCGTCCCATATCCCTCATCAACGTTGACATCAAGATATTTGCGAAGATCTTAGCCAATCGCCTCTTACCTCTCCTCTCCTCCCTAATCGCACTAGATCAAGTAGGATACATAGGTAGGGAGGGCAGAGATAACACCATTAAAGCATTAAACATTCATCATTGGCTCAACCTAAATAAGAAGCAAGGCTTTTTCCTCTCCTTAGATGCTGAAAAGGCATTCGACAGGGTGGCATATGGGGATCCCCAAACTAATGTTTACATATATTAAAGCTCTCTACTCCTCCCCCACTGCCAGAGTCCGTGTTAATGGCCACCTGTCGAGCGCCTTTCATCTTAAAAAAGGCACTAGACAAGGATGCTCACTTTTCCCGATCCTATTCGTTCTGTCTCTCGAGCCCCTTTTAAACAAAATTTGCCTCAACCCCAATATAAAAGGGATCACCATTGCAGATGCTCATTCAAAATAGCGGCATTCGCTGATGACCTCCTCCTTTTCTTTTCAGAGCCTATTATCTCCCTTCCAAACCTGCTAAAAGATTTAGAATGTTTCCACCAAATTTCCAATTTAAAAATTAACCACTCTAAATCATCTGCCCTGAACATTACCCTTCCCCCTGAGACAGTCCAACTATGCCAAAGCAACTTTCCCTTTAAATGGGCCAAAGATTACATTACCTACCTGGGAATTAAACTGCCACATTCTCTTTCCAACCTCTTTCACTTAAACTTCACCCCAACTCTAAAAGAGACTAAAGAAGACCTAAGGAGATGGAACATACTAAATGTTTTGTGGTTTGGTAGAGCTTCACTAATCAAAATGACAATTATCCCTCGCTTCCTCTATCTTTTCCAAACCATCCCTATCAAGATCCCTATATCCTTTTTTAATAACTTACGCCAACTCTGCTCCTCTTTCATCTGGCGCAACAAGCAACCCAGAATCAGATTTGATAAACTAACCCTTCCCAAAAATAGAGGTGGGTTTGTCCTCCCAGATCTCCGTAAGTATCATTTAGCAGCTCTTCTTACACGTATTGTTGATTGGAACCTACACGGTTCTGTTAAAGACTGGGTCATTCTTGAACAACTCACTTCACCACAAAACCTAAGAAATCTTCCATGGCTGCACCCTCAACATATCTGCCCTCAAAATAAACACCATCCACTAATTGGCCCCACCTTAGCCGCATTTCATAGTTCAAGTAAAAATTCCAACCCTAAACCATGGCTCAGCCCCTTAACCCCCCTGAGAGGAAACCCAGACTTCCCACCAGGCCTGGACAAAACCTTCCTGCTGAACATTTGGCCCCATAGAGACGTACTAGTGTCTCATTTCTATACAAGGAATGCATTTATAACATTTGAAGAGATAAACGATTCCCTCTCCCCCAAAGACATACCCCGCTGGACTTACTTGCAGGTCAGGAACTTCTTAAACAAATCCTCCAACATCCCACTCTGGACCCGGAAATTATCTACCCTTGAAGACCTCTGTTCTAAAACGTCTCCCCAAAGACATATCATTTCTGTTCTGTACTCATCTACATTTGAGAACCTTTCAGCATTTTCAGACTCTGCATGCAGAGCCTGGGAAAAAGACCTCGAAAGGTCTTTATCTCCTGACGAATGGGAACTCATTTGTATCTATTCCCACAAAGGTTCTCTTAATATTGCTACTCAGGAGTGCAGTTTTAAAATCATATCTAGATGGTATAGAACCCCGGAACTTCTTAACAAATTCTCAAATACCATCCCTAACAAATGCTGGCGCTGTAAAGAAGACTTAGGCTCTTTTCTTCATGTCTGGTGGTCATGCCCCCAAATCCAAAAGTTTTGGAAGATGGTATACAACGCTTTCCGACAAGTCACAGCGGAGACGCTAGAATTGTCCCCTGCTACATATCTCCTTCACCTTTCCAATATCCCAAAGAAACGTTACATCAAATCTCTAATAATGTTCATGATCAACACAGCCAAACAATGTATTCCGTACCATTGGCAATCCCCAAACATCCCTACAAGAAAGGAATGATTTTGGAGAATAAACAACACCGAAAAAATTGAAAAACTTATAAGCATTTCACACGAGACCCTCACAAAATTTACTACGACTTGGTTCAACTGGCAAAAATTCAAATCTTCAAGCGACTACCCATTAAACAACACCCTCCCTAAATCTTAACTAAAACAACGGCTCTATACGCTTCTCATGTGATGGGGGGAGACATAGCTGGCCTATGTCTGCCCCCATGCACGAATACCCCCTCTTCCTACCCTACCAAGATATCATTATAACCCCTCCCCTTCCTTTCTGTTTCTTACTTCCCCTCTCCCCCCCTATCTTTCCTTCTCCCATCCCTCCTACATACCAACAGTTCTCTCATCCCATTATCTTATCCCAAACAATACAGAATATCTAAATGTCTCGTGTTTTCAACCCTTCACATATAAAATTTAACATAGTGCAGGGGAACCTCATGCCCTGAAATCACATAACCAGAATCAGAGTAGAAAGAACTTCTCTCTTAAATCATTCCCTTCTACAAACCTCATCTAAATTCAAATCATAGCCTCCCTATATCCCATTCATCCTTAGCATTACTACCCCTCTTAATTACCAGATACCTTATGGTACTCCACCTGACTAAAGAACTTGTGATTCCATATGCCCAACGTTCTGTATTGTTGCCTACTCAATTTTATGCTAAAATATGTTCCTTCTTAGTTTCTTTGTATGTACAACATCTGTCATTACTTTTTCTGTATGTACAATTACTTTCAATAAAAACTTTATGAAACAAAAAAAAAAAAAGAATGTATTTTGGGGTGTAAATCCACATTTACCCATGGCATGTGAGAGCAATATATAATTTAAGTGACAACTTTGTGTAAAAAAAAAGGTGTCATTTTTCAAAAAATTGTGACAAAAAATAAAATCTACCATGGGCTCAGCATGCTTCACAGAAAATTACTTGGGGTGCCTACTTCCAAAAAGGGTTAGTTGGAGGGGGGTATGTACTGCCCTGGCATTTTAGTACCTTGAGAAATGTGATAGGCAGTCAGAAAGTAAAAGCTGCATAACTTCCAGTATATACAGTATCTCACAAATGTGAGTACACACCTCACATTTTTGTAAATATTTTATTATATATTTTTATGTGACAACCCTGAAGAAATTATACTTTGCTACAATGCAAAGTAGTGAGTGTATAGATTGCATAATAGTGTAAAGTTGCTGCCCCCTCAAAATAACTCAACACACAGCCATTCATGTCTAAACCGCTGTCAACAAAAGTGAGTAAACCCCTAAGTGAAAATGTCCAAATTGGGCCCAAAGAGTCAATATTTTGTGTGGCCACCATTATTTTCCAGCACTGACTTATCCTTCTTGGGCATGGAATTCACCAGAGCTTCACAGGCTTCCACTGGAGTCATCTTGACCATAGGCAAGACACACTTGTCTTTGTACTCCTCATCTGGTTGCCGCGACACACGCTTGACACCATCTGAACCAAATAAGTTTATCTTGGTCTCATCAGACCACAGGACATGGTTCCAGTAATCCATGTCCTTAGTTTGCTTGTCTTCAGCAAACTGTTTGTGGGATTTCTTGTGCAACATCTTTAGAAGAGGCATCCTTCTGGCACAACAGCCATGCAGACCAATTTAATGCAGTGTGCGGTGTATGGTCTGAGCACTGACAGGCTGACCCCCCACCCTTTAACCTCTGCAGCAATGCTGGCGAGGCCTGTTCTGAGTGTGACCTGTCCTGTTAAACCGCTGAATGGTCTTGGCCCCCATGCTGCAGCTCAGTTTCAGGGTCTTGGCAATCTTCTTATAACCTAGGCCATCTTTATGTAGAGCAACAATTATTTTTTCAGATCCTCAGAGAGTTCTTTGCCATGAGGTGCCATGTTGAACTTCCAGTGACCAGTATGAGAGAGTGAGAGTGATAAAACCAAATTTAACACACCTGCCCCCCATTCACACCTGAGACCTTCACACCTAAAACTAACGAGTCACACGGGGAGGGAAAATGGCTAATTGGGCCCAACTTGGACATTTTCACTTATTCACTTTTGTTGCCAGCAGTTTAGACATTAATGGCTGTGTCTTGAGGTATTTTGAGGGGAGAGCAAAATTTACACTCTTATACAAGCTGTACAATCACTACTTTACATTGTAGCAAAGTGTCATTTCTTCAGTGTTGTGCAAAGATATAATAAAATATTTACAAAAATGTGAGGGGTGTACTCACTTTTGTGAGATACTGTATATACCATAGTTTGTAGAGGCTATAACTTTTGCACAAACTAATCAGCATACACGAATTGTGATTTATTTTACCAAAGACATGTAGCATAATACATTTTGGCTGAAATGTTTAACTAAATTTGAGTGTATTGGATATTTTTTATAACAAAATTAGAAAATACTGGTTTCTTTTCCATTATTTTTTTGTTTATATTGCAAAAAAAATTAAAAACCAAGTGGTGATCAAAGAGTGGTGATGTTTGCGGGAAAAAGGGCATCATTTTAGTTTGGGTACAGTGTTGCATGACCGTGAATTTATTAATTAAAGTAAAGCAGGGCGGAAGAGCAAAAAATAACCTGGTCAGAAAGGTGTGTAAAACCTTCCTGAAGTGAAGTGGTTAAGGCAATGAGAAAGTAGGAGAAATGGTGGTGATGATCAATGGGGCAAAGGTGATACTGGCCAAGCATGGCAAATGATTTTCCTACAATCCAATATTATTTTATTTTGATAGATATTATTATTATCTACATAATCATTTTTAAAGATCTTTGTATGTTATTTATCAAAATGTATTTTTTATATATCTTTGAAAAATAAATTAAAATCAGCCAGATTTACAATGATGCATTTTATGGAAAGTTCAGCAAGCAAAATAACTGAAAGTAGATACAGAATAAAGAATCATATTCACAACAATGAGAAATGTATCACACTGAAGTGTATAAAATGAGAGGGGAGAGGAGAGATGATCAAACTGTCACTATCTTTCTGTGTGCATGTGACTAATCAATGTTCAATATCATTTCACAGAATTTTCTATACAGTGTGTGATATTCCCAATGACAGCGTTTACTGTATTTCCTATGTGTGTGGTGATCAAAACACTGCCTTCTTGTATTACCTATAAACGCTGGATCCTCTGGATTGTCCTGTGGATGATATTTTTCATATTCAAGACTCAGAGTTCAGCACCAATTCATAATTTCCAGTTTGGGTTCAGAGAAGAGGAGATTGATTATTATCAAGAGGGTGACCTTATCATTGGAGGAGTGTTCACCATATCTGCCTCTACTACCAATTATACATTTTCAAAAAACAATACCCAGATACTTTACTGCACAAAGTAAGTAGCATTTTCAGAATTATTTGACATACTTTCTAATTTCTTGTTTTGTCAAATAAAATGAATGAAATAATAAGGAAATATAGCACAACCAGTTATTAGAAATTAAAGGGATCATATGAAGGAGTTGCCTTTGTTGACTTGTTGGAAAACTTGTACTGAGGAGTTATGGTGTTGTAACTGGTGACCTCTCCTTGGCCAACATGCTGATCCTCCAGCTTCCGTCCTTCCTTGATCACAATCCTGAGACAATATAATGCTGAAGAATTCAGACTTTTCTAGTTTGAAGGCTTGTTTTCTTCTTTAATACAGACAGTAAGAAAGATGTAAAGTGTTCCTGTAAGGGTGCAAGTGTCAGCATTGTGATACTGATCCTTGATTCACTAGCTAGACAGTCCCTGCCCTGGAGTGATCATGCAGGGTGGCAGACTTTCCAGACTTCGTTGGCTGCTTGCCTGTCCCAGGTCAGTGTCCCTCTAAGTGCAGAAGGTAGGATAAGAATGACAAGCACAAATCATTAAGAGCAACATTTCTTTTCTTTTTTACTCTGATTTTATAGAACTGTATCCCATGAAAAACATTGTTGATATGGAACAGTTCATAAATTATATAATGACTATTTCCAGTAGGGCTGCTGTTAGAAGTCAGGGAGCCCCATGCAGCCTACTTGACAGGGCCCTCTTCCCCCGGCTTAAAATGACTGAGGACATAGATTTTTCAGTCCCTTTCTCTGTAACCTCAGCTGCACAGGTGAATGAATAGAAAGTGCTCCAGGGCTTCCTGCTCTTTCACAAACTGAAGCATAGAGTACACAGTTTGCTGTGCTTCAGAGATGAATGGACATAGGAGCAATTGGTACCAACTGCTCACTGTGTTCATTCAGCAAAGAAAGGGTCCAGTAAATTACATATTTACCAACCCCTTCTCCAGCTCTATCCTGAAACATCCCCTTGTGTGCCCGCAGCAGCTGCTTTCGGGAGAGGAGAGGAGAGGAGAGGAGGGAAGCCGGTAGTGCTGCTGAGGAAAGGGGCACACAGGGAGGGCCAGGACAGCAGATGGAAGGGGTGCATGCACTAGAACCAATCTCTCTACAATGCAGCTTTAGGGGAAAAGAAGAAAAATAAGCTGTCAGCGCTGCAGGGGGAGGCAGAACAAGATCAGTGTCTGCAATAAGACAATACAGTCAAAATTTCTCAGCAGGTGCCCAGGCCCCCTTTTGAACTGATGGGGTCCGGGCCGTCTGAAATCAGCTGATTTGTCTGCACTGCCTGTAATATTTAGAAGATGTCCTGAGCATGCAAATATTCAAAATCTTCGCACTGGTTTTACTTTTATGTCATAATATGAATAAAGACACTGGTAATCAGCATTGCTGATAAGGCAGTACAGCCAGCCCTCCTTTACTGGGCCCCATCAGATCAAAAGGGGGACCTGGGCCCAATACAGGAGGGTTGGCTGTGCTACCTTATCAGAGGCCCTGATTACCAGTGTCTTCATTCATATTATGACATAACAGTAAAACCAGTGTGTGTCCAAATATTCTGAATATCTGCATGCTCAGGACATCTTCTAAAGACAAATCGGCTGATTTCAGCTCCAGTGTGTTGTTGATTAGTGGCATTGTACATATGACAGATCAGAGAAATTGAAATGTCTGCATCTTAAGTCTGCCCTCCAACATGAGTAGTAGGGACTGATCTATAAAAACAGCAGAAAAGCAATGTAGAGTAGTAATGGGACGCTTCCATGGTGCAATCAAGGCCTGGGAAGCATGTACACCGACATTTACAAAAGAAAAAGGAACTGCAAATGACATCTCCCTTCTGCTATAAAAAAAAAAAAACACACAGACCCCAAAGGTCCCTAAAAAATATATAGATGACCTCTAAAGGTCTGTAATGTATTGTGTGGGAACTTTGGAGCCAGCAATTACATTTTATTGGCCAGCAATTTAAACTTTCTTTTTGTTTTCTTTGTAAAATGTCACCTTTGCTGCATTTTGAGGGGATGCTAAGCATTTTTTCATTCTTGTTGTAGTATGTGCTACAGCAAAGGTGAAAAAATATGTGAGGTCCCCCAGGAAAACCATACCAGACCCTTAAGGTTTGGTACAGATTTCGAAAGGGGACTCTACGCAAAAAACAAACAAACATACCCTTAACCACTTCACCCCAGGAAGGATTTCCCAGGTTAGGACCAGAGCACTTTTTGCAATCCGGCACTGCGTCGCTTTAACTGACAATTGCGCAGTCGTGCGACGTTGTACCCAAACAAAATTTGCGTACTTTTTTTCCCACAAATAGAGCTTTCTTTTGGTGGTATTTTACCACCGCTGCGTCATTTCTGATCGCCGCTATAAACAAAGAAAAAACGACAATTTTGCAAAAAAAAACAATATTTCTTACTTTTTGCTAAAATTCAAATCCAAAAAAAAATCTAAAAACATTTTTTTTCGTCGGTTTTGGCCGATTTATATTCCTCCTCATATTTTTGGTAAAAAAATTGCAATCGCCGTTTATTGATTGATTTGCGCAAAAGTTGCTAGGTTTACGGATGATGAAAATTAATTTCTGGGGTTTTTATTTTTTTTTATTTTTTACTAGTAATGGTGACGATCTGTGATTTTTAACAGTACTGCAACATTGGGGCGGACATGTCGGACGTTTTTGACACTTTTTTGGGACCAATGACATTTATTCAGCGATCAGAAATTTAAATGTCCACTAATTACTGTATAAATGTCATTGGCAGTGAAGGGGTTAACCTGCAGGGGGAGATCTAGGGGTTAACTGTGTTCCCTAGGCGTGTTCTAACTATAGGGGAGCTGGGCTACCATGGGCATAAGAGATCTAACTGATCCCAGTGACAGGGATCAGTAGATCTCCCATGCCCCCACTAACAGAGCGGGGAACCGCTGTGTTTACATCGGTGGTTCCCCGTTCTTTCATTCTGGCCGCTCATCGCGGCTCACTGGCTCACCCGAGCCATGGGCACACTGCTCCGGAGTGTGTAGGGCATGAGAGCGCACCACTGGCAGTGCACGGTTGCCCCCTAGCTGCGCCTGCGCGAATAGCCGCCTATTTACGGCGATTCGCGGAACATGTCCACGCTGCTGCCGTAAATATACCGCGCGCAGTGTGGAACCGGTTAATGTGTGCACACAGCTTGGCTGTCCAGGAAAGGGAGGTCAAGTGTGCAGTCTCCCCTCCTTAACCATACCAGGCCAGAGGTATAAAATTAGTCATAGATGCCCATGTGGCCCTCCATTAGGAAAAAAAAAATTAACATAGAAAATCTATGTACAGTATCTCACAAAAGTGGGTACACCCCTCACATTTTTGTAAAAATGTTATTATATCTTTTCATGTGACAACACAGAAGAAATTACACTTTACTTCAATGTAAAGTAGTGAGTGTACAGCTTGTATAACAGTATAAATTTGCTGACCCCTCAAAATAACTCAACACAGCCATTAATGTCTAAACAGCTGGCAACAAAAGTGAGTACACCCCTAAGTGAAAATGTCCAAATTGGGCCCAAAGTGTCAATATATTGTGTGGCCATCATTATTTTCCAGCACTGCCTTAACGCTCTAGGGCATGGAGTTCACCAGAGCTTCACAGGTTGCCACTGGAGTCCTCTTCCACCCCTCCATGACGACATCACGGAGCTGGTAGATGTTAAAGACCTTGCGCTCCTCCACATTCCATTTGAGGATGCCCCACAGATGCTCAATAGGGTTTTGGTCTGGAGACACGCTTGACCAGTCCATCGCCTTTACCCTCAGCTGCTTTAACAAGGCAGTGGTCGTCTTTGAGGTGTGTTTGCCCTACGGCCCAGTCTCCGAAGTGAGGGGACCATGTTCTGCTTCAGTAAGCCACAGTACATGTTGCCATTCATGGTCCCCTCAATGAACTGTAGTTCCCCAGTGCCGGCAGCACTCATGCAGACTCAGACCATGACACTCCCACCACCATACTTGACTGTAGGCAAGACAATCTTGTCTTTGTACTCCTCACTTGATTGCCTCCATACACGCTTGACACCATCTGAACCAAATAAATGTATCTTGGTCTCATTAGATCACAGGACATGGTTCCAGTAATCCATGTCCTTAGTTTGCTTGTCTTCAGAAAACTGTTTGCGGAGTTCCGGTCGAATTATCATTTGATGGATTGGGACCAGGATAACTACTGCGAGTTTAAAGAGTAAATTCCTCTTAGAAGAGCGATCCAGCATATCATGGTCTGCCAGCAATGCTCCAGGATGGGAGAGGTGTCACCAAAAGACCAAGGTTTTGGAAAGTCAAAAAAAGTTTTGGTAAAAAAAAAGTTTTGTGTCTGGCCACTTAGGCAAAGTAGTCAGCCCAGAAAGGAGGGTGTAACAGTCTTCAGCCTGCGTGAGTTATAGCCAACCGTATTTGGAGTACAAGTCTGCTGTTACCCCTGGCAACATGGATATTCTATTACCTGCAGGGGGCATCAGTGGGTCTGGAAAGGCTGCAGTGTTGCTCCATGACCACATGGGGAAGTCAGCATGTGGAGACACCAAACACGGGAGACATCACACTCAAGTGAAGGTTATGACACCAGCTACAGGAACTCATAAGAGTGTTGCAGTTTGTGAGGCTGATTCCAGTGAACTGGGAGCGTGTCTGCCTGGGAGATCTGCAGAAGGTGTAAAAATGGATTTGCTGCAGTGTGCTATCCCGAGTAGTGGGGAGACACAGGTTGAAGCTCAACCTTCTGCAAGGTTAAGGACTCAAAAGGACTTGGTGACTCTGTATGTGCCTGGTGTAATTCAGCAGAGTGCTGGGAATGGTAAACTAGGGGTACCCAATACATTTTGTATGCCAGGTTCACTAGTGACAGGTGCTGCAGAGATGCCTAATGAAACTATCCAGGAACCCACAGTGGTGAGGCACATGGTTTCCCAGGACAACTGTGGAGCCACCCTAGTGGGAAAAAAATCCCTTTGAAGAGGAAGGGTGGTGTGCTGAATGGCACACAGGGTGCAGTGCGTTATCATAAAAAACAGCCTAATAAAGCTTATAACACTGCTAGGTCTATGAATGCTGATGATAAAGGTATTGCTGATGATACATGTACTTATGTTGGTCATGTGTTCACTAATAATGAGGAAGGGGAATGTCTCCTTTGGCAACCAGAAACAGAGTCACAGGGTTGTCCATGGAAGTCTCAGGGGATCTCCATGCATTGGAGCCAGAGATTTTCCAAGACAGCAGTGAATTTGCTCTGGTGGAAGAGACTGTGTCTACACCATGTTGTGTGAGCAGTCCACTCTCCCTATGTGTAACCCAGTTGGTAAGGGTTTAAGTGAGCTGGCCAAAGCTGAAAGTACACAACTGAGTGTGTAGTTAGTGCCCCAGGGCAAGCTGGCCAAAATGGTGTACTGCAGTCTGCCTTGATTGATGATGCATTAGCTTAGAGTAAAAGCATGTTGTCAAAATGTGATTTATATAGAACTGACAAAGATACTGTTTGTGCTGCAGAATCCCAGGTGCCTCCTAGAGCAGATGATGAGCTGCTGTAGAGCACTCATAATGGAAGCACAATTGATTGGGATAGTTAGGCCAAACAATTGCTAGCCATGCTGGACAAGGCTATGTCAAGCAAAAAAGATGTGGACACAACAACTGCTATGCTAGACAGGGGGATCGCAGAGCGGCTGGTGGTTGAGGGCACATTGGTCCCTCCAAAGATTGTTTCCCTCCAGTCAGAAAGGACCAGATAAGGGCGTATGCATAACAGATGTGTTGTCCACAACCCAACCGCTGAATGGCAAGTGTCAAGGCAACAATTCAATGAATGTTGACTTGCAGAGGTTCATTGTTGAGTTAGATGACAAGTTGTACCCCATGTTTTCATAGTAACATAGATAGCAAGGTTGAAATAAGACACAAGTAAATCTAGTTCAACCAATAACAAAATACATATATATAAAACCATACAATCCCATATACACAATCCTTCGCCCTGTGCTGGCCAGAACCACCACTGGAGGGAGTCAATTCCACATTTTCACAGCTCTTACTGTGAAGAAACCTTTCCATATTATGAGATGAAATATTTTTTCCTATAGACATAAAGAGTGCCCCCTTGTCCTTTGTGATGACCTTAAAGTGAACTCAACACCAAGTTCACTATATGGACCACTTATGTATTTATACATGTTGATCATATTCCGCTTAATCTACTCTTCTCAAGAGAGAATGAATTCAGTTCCTCTAATCTTTTCTCATAGCTGAGTTCCTCCATGCCTCTTATTAGTTTGGTTGCCCTTCTTTGCACTTTCTCCAGTTCCCTGATATCCTTTTTGAGAACTGGTGTCCAAAACTGAACTGCATATTCCAGATGAGGTCTTACTAATGATTTTTACAGGGGCAAAATAATGTCTCTATCTCTGGAGTCCATACCTCTCTTAATGCATGAAATGATTTTGCTCACTTTGGAAACCGCAGCTTGGTATTGCATGCCATTATTAAGCTTATGATCTTCCAAAACCCCCAGATCCTTCTCCACTATGGATTTCACCAGTTGTACTCCCCCTAGTATGTATGATGCATGCATATTCTTAGCCCCAAGTGCATAACTTTACATTTATCAACATTAAACCTCAATTTCTGCATAGTCACACAATTAAACAGTGCATTGAGGTCGGCTTGTAAGTTGGAGACATCTTGTAAGGACGTTATTCCATTGCATAGCTTGATGTCATCTGCAAACACTGAAATTGTACTTTTAATCCCAGACCCTATATTATTTATAAATGTATTGAAAAGTAAGGGTCCCAACACTGAACCTCTGGATACACCAATGACAACTCTAGACAATGTAGAGTAAGAATCATTAACCACTACTCTGAATTCTGCCTTTTAGCCAGTTTTCTATCCATTTACAAACTGATCTTTCCAAGCCTGTAGACTTTACATTACACATTAACCTTTTGTGGGGAACTGTGTCACTTAGCAAAATCCAAGTATACCACGTTCACAGCCACCCCTCTGTCCAAGGTTTTATTTACTTACTTCCTCATAAAAATCAGGTTTGTTTGACAACTTCTGTCTTTCATAAATCCATGCTGTCTGTTGCTTAAAACATTTTTTTCCAACAAGAATTAATCTATGTGGTATATTAAACTCTCCAGTATTTTCCCAACTACTGAAGTTAAACTAACAGCTCTATAGTTACTTGGTAAAGACTTTGATCCATTTTCAAATATGGACACCACATTGGCCCTACGCCAATCCAATGGTACTATTCCAGTCATTAAGGAGTCCCTAAAATTTTCCTATAAGTACCGTTCATATCTGTGCGACTTCAAGTCACAGCGACTTCAAAGTAGTCTCTGCACTACTTGTTCTGACTTTGATGCGACTTGAAGTCTATAGACCTCAAGAATATAAAGGCATATACGTGTCTCGAAATGTACCTGAAAAAAGTTTGGGCTTCTGCAGCTGACAGCTGGCGCAGAGGTACCCCAATCAAGGATTCAGGCTGGTGTGTTCCGATCCATTTGGGTTCTAAACTAAGGGGGGGTATATGGCAGTAGGAGATGCTGTCACATTGGCTCGATGCAGGACTGCAGAGCATAGATGTGGACTACATAAAACTGCTTTTGCAGCTTTCTGTGGGTTTTGTATCCCTGCATGGGGCTCTGTAGTTTGGATATTCCATAGTTTCTTGGATGGGATGGGATCTCCAACCCTGTATCCAGGTTTTGTGGAGGACCAGCAAGGTGTGTGCTCAGGTGAGAACAGTCCTTATAATGAATGTAGGGGAATACCTCATGGCCCCACCTTACAGACAGGAAGTCTGTGCATGGAGAGTCAGGAGTAGAGTTGAGCGAACCTGAACTGTAAAGTTAGGGTTCGTACCGGACTTTGGGGTGTATGTGTCCCGAACCCGGACATTTTTTAAAAAGTTTGGGTCCGGGTTCGGGGATCAGGTATTTTTTCACGCCTGTTGAATAGCTGCAGGGCATCCAATCAACAAGCGTTTCACTCATTTGCCCTTAGGAGCCATCACAGCCATACCTACTAATGGCATGGCTGTGATTGGCCAGTGCATCATGTGACCCCAGCCTCTATATAAGCTGGAGTCACGTAGCCAGCGCTGTATGTCACATCATCTCATACTAGTGTAGGTAGGGAGAGGATGCTGCCGCTGGTGTGAGGGAAAGATTAGCGTTCTAAAATCATCTCATACTGGTATAGGGAGAGGTTCCTGCTGCTGGTGTGAGGGACAGATTAGTGTTCTAAAATCATCTCATACTGGTGCAGGGAGAGGTTCCTGCTGCTGGTGTGAGGGATAGATTACCGTTATAAAATCATCTCATACTGGTGCAGGGAGAGGTTCCTGCTGCTGGTGTGAGGGATAGATTAGCATTTTAAAATCATCTCATACTGGTGTAGGGAGAGGATCCTGCTGCGTCTACATTGTTGGTTTAAAAAAAAAAAAAAAGAATAATATATTTTTTTTATTATATTAATAAATAGTGCTACATAGTACATTTGCACCTTGCTGTGCATTTCTTGCACAAAAATAAAAAGTGCGTCTACATTGTTTTTTTAAAAAAAAAAGAATAGTAATTTATTATTCTTTTTTTATTATTATTAATAAATAGTGCTACACAGTAGATTTGCTCCTTGCTGTGCATTTCTTGCACAAAAATAAAAAGTGCGTCTACATGGTTATTTAAAAAAAAATAATAATCATTTATTATTCTTTTTTTTATTATTAATAAATAGTGCTACAAAGTACATTTGCACCTTGCTGTGCATTTCTTGCACAAAAATAAAGAGTGCATCGACATTGTTGGTTTAAAAAATAATCTAAATTTGTGCTAAATAGTACATTTGCGTCCAGAATTAGGAGAGTGTCAAATAAGGGTCGTGGTCATGGTGCTGCTGGTGCTGGTGCTGTTGGTGAAGCTACTGTTGCAAGGAGAGGACGTGGTCATTCTGTGCCAGCTACACGCACAAGTAAAACACCTTCCTCAGGTGCGAGTAGCCAACAGAAAATTCAACGTTATATGGTAGGTCCGAATGCCGTTCAATGAATGGTGAGGCCAGAACAAGTAGAGGCGATGGTAGATTGGGTGGCTGACAATGCTTCAAGTTCTTTCACATTGTCTCCCACCCGGTCCCTTGCTGAAAGCTCAGAGTTGGCACCTGAACCCCATAGCCATCTGTCTTTCTTTCACCTCAGCCCCTTGTAAATCAGCCAAGCAGTCTGAGCCCCAAGTCATGCAGCAGTCTCTTATGCTTTTTATGACTCTGCTGGTGTGCATTCCGTGGGCCATCCACATAGCCCTGCTGCAGAAGTGGAAGACATTGAGTGCACCGATGCCCAACCACTTCTGTTTTAGGATGAGGACATGGAAACACCACGTCTTTGATGATGACGAAAAACAGGTGCCAATTGCTGCGGCTTTCTACAGTGTGCAGACTGACAAGGAGGGCAGTGGTGAAGGGTGGGTGGAAGATGATGTGGAGGAGGATGATGAGGTCCTAGACCCCACATGGAATGAAGGTCATGCGAGTGATGTGTGCAGTTTGGAGGAAGAGGTGGTGGTCGCACAGAGGCAACAGCAAAGCAAAAGAGGAAGCAGGTTGCAAAAGCGTAGACAGTTTGCCTTAGACAGTATGCCTGCTACCACCCACTGTACCCAGGGACCTAGCACACTAAAGGCAGCTCAAAGGCATTCCCCGGCATGGCAGTTTTTCAGACAATGTACTAACCCAAGACACAAGTGGTTTGCACGCTGTGCAATGAGAGCCTGAAGTGAGACATAAATGTTCTAAACCTGAGCACAACCTGTATGACCAGGCATCTAAATGCAAAGCATAAGCTGCAGTGGAATAAGTACCTCAAAATCCAAGAAAGGTCTTGGCCTCCTCCTGCTTCCTCTTCTGCTGCTGCCTCGGCCTCTTCCTCCACCTCTACAGTGCCAGTGACACCTGCCACCCAGCAAACAGACGATGTGACAGCAACGCTACCATGTCCACCACCGTCCCCAAGCATTTCTACATCATGGTCCCATGGAAGCTTACAGCTGTCCATATCCCAAACACTGGAGAGAAAGCGGAAGTACCCGCCTACCCACCCACGATCCCTGGGCCTGACTGCCAGCATTTCAAAATTCCTGGCCTTTGAAATGCTGTCATTCTGTCTGGTGGACACGGACAGTTTTAAAAACCTGATGGTGGTGGCTGTCCCACAGTACGTGGTTCCTAGCCACCACTACTTTTCCAGGAGAGCCATCCCTTCCCTGCACAAACAAGTCGGGGACAAGATCAAATGTGCACTGTGCAACGCCATCTGTGGCAAGGTCCACATAACCACTGATATGTGGACCAGTAAGCATGGGCAGGGATGCTATATCTCGCTACCTGCACACTGGGAAAATGTAGTTCCGGGTGGGCCTGAGGCGGATAGCAGTTTGGCGCATGTACTTCCACCAACGAGGATTGCAGGGCATTTCTCTTTGCCTCCTGTTGCCTTCTCCTCCTACTCCGCTTCCTCCTCCTCTACCACCTCCTAATCCAGTCAGCGTAACACCTTCAACACCAACTTTAGCACATTCAGGGGAAACGACAGCAGGCTGTTTTAAAACTGATATGTTTGGAGGATAAACCCCACACTGCGCAGGAGCTGTGGAAGGGCTTTGAACAACTGACCGATGAGGGGTTGTTGCCACTGAGCCTCAAGCCTGGCCTGGTGGTGTGCAATAATGGGCAAAATCTTGTAGCAGCTCTGGGCCTAGCCGATTTGACACACATCCCTTGCCTGGCGCATGTGCTGAATTTGGTGGTGCAGAAACTTCTAAAAAAACTACCCAGATATGTCAGAGCGGCTGCAGAAAGTGCGGGCCGTCTGTGCACACTTTCGGCGTTCTCACCCTGCTGCTGCTCGCTTGTCTGCGCTGCAGCAGAACTTCGGCCTTCCCACTCACCGCCTCCTATGCAACGTGCCCACAAGGTGAAACTCCACCTTGCACATGCTGGAGAGACTGTGCGAGCAGCAGCAGGCAATAGTGGAGTTTCAGCTGCAGCACACAGGGTTCAGTCGCTCTGCGGAACAGCACCACTTCACCACCAACAAGTGGGCCTCCATGCGAGACCTGTGTACCATATAATACCATATATATGCCAGTAAATGGCTTCAAACATGCTTGGGATAAACATAAATCCATAGTCAGACAACAAGGTTAATGTAAAAAAAAAAAAAAAAAAAAAAAAAAAAAAAATAAATAAATAAATAAAAAGGGGCAGACTCGATGGACTACTCAGTCTTTTTCTGCCGTCACTTTTCTATGTTTCTATGTTTCTATATTGTGGTGTATCAAGTACTCCACCAACATGGCCAGTGCCGATGACACTGTTCTCAGCGTTACTATCCCACTTCTATGTCTCCTTGAAAAAACACTTTGGGCGATGATGGAAGAGGATTTGGCACAGGAGGAAGAGGAGGAGGAAGAGGGGTCATTTCCATGGTTATCAGGCCAGTCATTCACACGTGGCTCGGAGGGTGGGTTCCTGCACCAGCATAGGCCAGGTAAACAATTTTCAAGCCAGGGAACAGTTCTGGATGATGAGGAGGAGGAGTGTATATACTGTGTGTATATTGTATGTATATTGTATGTATACTGTGAGTATACATACAATATACATACAATATACACACAGTATATACACACCCAGTATACACACACACATACATACATACATACATACAGTATGCATATATACAGTCACACACTGCAAAAGTCAGAAAAAGGGAAGAACATTTGAAATAATAGCTAGAGTTGAGCGGAAACGAACTGTAAAGTTCGGGTCCGTACCGAACTTTGGGGTGTCCGGATAATAAAGTTTACAAGAAGGGAAAAAGACTGAAAACGTCACACACTGA
>BLSH010024038.1:4298624-4332166 GCA_018402905.1 Glandirana rugosa
GGGAATGTCGTTGTCGTCCTTGGACTGGGATATCCTCATCCGCTACTAAAATCTTGTTATTAGACAGGGAATGTCGTTGTCGTCCTTGGACTGGGATATCCTCATCCGTAAGGGACAGATTATTGTTCTAAAATCATCACCTACTCCTATAGGGTCAGGTTCCTGCTGTTGCTGTAAGGGACAAATTATTGTTCTAAAATCATCGCCTACTCCTATAGGGTCAGGTTCCTGCTGTTGCTGTAAGGGACAGATTATTGTTCTATAAACATCTGCTAGTTCTAAAGGGAGAGGTTCCTGCTGTTGCTGTAAGGGACAGATTATTGTTCTAAAATCATCGCCTACTGCTATAGGGTCAGGGTCCTGCTGTTGCTGTAAGGGTCAGATTATTGTACTAAAATCATCGCCTACTCCTATAGGGTCAGGTTACTGCTGTTGCTGTAAGGGACAGATTATTGCTCTATAATCATCTCCTAGTTCTAAAGGGAGAGGTTCCTGCTGTTGCTGTAAGGGACAGATTATTGTTCTAAAATCATCGCCTACTCCTATAGGATCAGGTTACTGCTGTTGCTGTAAGGGACAGATTATTGCTCTATAATCATCTCCTAGTTCTAAAGGGAGAGGTTCCTGCTGTTGCTGTAAGGGACAGATTATTGTTCTAAAATCATCGCCTACTCATATAGGGTCAGGTTCCTGCTGTTGCTGTAAGGGACAGATTATTGTTCTAAAATCGTCGCCTACTCCTAAAGGGTCAAGTCCCTGCAGTTTCTGTAAGGGACAGATTATTGTTCTAAAATCATCGTCTACTCCTATAGGGTCAGGTTCCTGCTGTTGCTGTAAGGGACAGATTATTGTTCTAAAATCATCGCCTACTCCTATAGGGTCAGGTCCCTGCAGTTTCTGTAAGGGACAGATTATTGTTCTAAAATCATCGCCTACTCCTTTAAGCTCAGGTTCCTGCTGTTGCTGTAAGGGACAGATTATTTTTCTAAAATCATCGCCTACTCCTATAGGGTCAGGTCCCTGCAGTTTCTGTAAGGGACAGATTATTGTTCTAAAATCATCGCCTACTCCTTTAGGCTCAGGTTCCTGCTGTTGCTGTAAGGAACAGATTATTGTTCTAAAATCATCGCCTACTCCTATAGGGTCAGGTCCCTGCAGTTTATGTAAGGGACAGATTATTGTTCTAAAATCATCACCTACTCCTATAGGGTCAGGTTCCTGCTGTTGCTGTAAGGGACAAATTATTGTTCTAAAATCATTGCCTACTCCTATAGGGTCAGGTTCCTGCTGTTGCTGTAAGGGACAAATTATTGTTCTAAAATTATCCCCTACTCCTATAGGGTCAGGTTCCTGCTGTTGCTGTAAGGGACAGATTGTCGTTCTAAAATCATTGCCTACTCCTATAGGGTCAGGTTCCTGCTGTTGCTGTAAGGGATAGATTATTGTTCTAAAATCATCGCCTACTCCTATAGGGTCAGGTTCCTGCTGTTGCTGTAAGGGACAGATTATTGTTCTAAAATCATCGCCTACTCCTATAGGGTCAGGTTCCTGCTGTTGCTGTAAGGGACAAATTATTGTTCTAAAATCATCGCCTACTTCTATAGGGTCAGATTCCTGCTGTTGCTGTAAGGGACAAATTATTGTTCTAAAATCATCGCCTACTCCTATAGGGTCAGGTTCCTACTGTTGCTGTAAGGGACAAATTATTGTTCTAAAATCATGGCCTACTCCTTTAGGGTCAGGTTCCTGCTTTTGTTGTAAGGGACAGATTGTTGTTCTAAAATCATCGCCTACTCCTATAGGGTCAGGTTCCTACTGTTGCTGTAAGGGACAAATTATTGTTCTAAAATCATCGCCTACTCCTTTAGGGTTAGGTTCCTGCTTTTGTTGTAAGGGACAGATTGTTGTTCTAAAATCATCGCCTACTCCTATAGGGTCAGGTTCCTGCTGTTGCTGTAAGGGACAGATTATTGTTCTAAAATCATTGCCTACTCCTATAGGGTCAGGTTCCTGCTGTTGCTTTAAGGGACAGATTATTGTTCTATAAACATCTGCTAGTTCTAAAGGGAGAGGTTCCTGCTGTTGCTGTAAGGGACAGATTATTGTTCTATAAACATCTGCTAGTTCTAAAGGGAGAGGTTCCTGCTGTTGCTGTAAGGGACAGATTATTGTTCTAAAATCATCGCCTACTGCTATAGGGTCAGGTGCCTACTGTTGCTGTAAGGGACAGATTATTGTTCTAAATTCATCATCTACTCCTATATGGTCAGGTTCCTGCTTTTGCTGTAAGGGACAGATTCATGTTCTAAATTCATCCCCACTGCTTTAGGGTCAGGTTGCTGCAGTTGCTGTAAGGGACAGATTATTGTTCTACAATAATCTCCTAGTTCTAAAGGGAGAGGTTTCTGCTGGTGCTGTCTTTTTTCGGCTGTTCCGATTGCCGAATTTCCAAATTACCGCAATTTGCCGAATTACCTCGAAACTCCGAATTACTGCAATTGCCGAATTAACGTGAATTTCTGAATTTCCAAATTACCACGAATTTCTGAATTACTGTGATTTGGAAAAATGAAAATTCTGAAAAATTTGGAAATTGAAAATTCGGGATTTGGAATTCGTCCGAATTGCTGAATTTTCCAAAATTTGGTAAAAACGAAATTCGAAACAAAACAAATTGCACAAGCCTATACAGGATTTTGTGTGAGGCAAAATTAGTCTCTTGAAAGCAAATAATATCACATTTTAACTGGAAAGCTTCTTTCCAGGCCATCTGCCTTTTATTCGGCCTATTCCAATCCTTTACATTTAGGGAAGAAATTTTAATGGCCATGTTGGTGTATCTGAATCAGCTGAAGTAAATTGTGCCCAGGGTACAGTTCAAGGACCAAAAGTGATATGGAGCACCTTAATGATGATTAAGCAGTGTTGAATGAGCTGAGCGATGAGGAGGTTCAGCAAGTAACGAACCGGAGTACCAGACAAGCTTGGGAAATTGGAATGCACAAACTTAAAGAAAGTCAATGTTAAAACCAACTGAAATATAAAAACTGATGATTCTTCAACAGAATGTGTGCAGAGGTGGGTCCGCCTGAATTAACGGGGGAAAAGAGAAAACTCTACAATGTGGCTCTCTCTGAGGCTGCCAGAGAATGTATAATTATGTTGCTGAGGTTCGACTCATAGGGTTCAGCCAGCATCAACATCTAAGCCTTCACGGGTGGAGGATAGTGTTGAATGTGTAGGGGGATCTTCCTCTGTGTTCTGTGGATCTAATATGTTTCATAGGCGCAACAGGCGTATTCTCTCACGTACAGAAGTCACTGCGTAGGTTTTGTCATCCTTAGTTTAAAGCAGCTCAGCTGGGTAGGCCCAATGGAACATAATGTGATGGTTATGGAGAGGTTTGGTGATGGTTGCAAGCTGCCTTCGTTGTTGTATGGTATAAGCGGAAAGGTCAGTGAAAAATGCCAATTCTTTCAGACTTTGTGGCAAGTTGTCTGGGTTCCTGGTAATTTTTAGAAAAAATTAAATACTGTCCATGATAATTTTTTTATTTGCACTAACATACAATTTTTCAGCACAAGCTTTCAGGGTGTGTCCCCTTCTTCAAGGTCCAAGCAGTACTGATTCACAAAAGTTTTAGCAGAATGTTAAAAAATAAAAAAAATCTCAGAGGGAAAAGCAAAAAAAGGAAAACCAAACAAACAAACACACACAAACCAATGTATATGGTGATGGTAATAAAGCTAGAAATTAAGTTAGACTTAATGAGTTAAGACAGAGGGAGAGCTATAGACTGGGGGAGGGGAGGTGACAGTTACAGAGGGGGTCATAAAAATCTTCTATAGTGTGGTCCGGTTGTGAGAAGTGATGTCCCACAGGTGTGCAGAAACTGTCTTCTTTATGTTCCTTGATGGAGTGTCTGTGTAAATTCATCCTTGTTTGCAACTTCTGTCCTGTTTCCCCAACATACTGTAAGATCCTTTCCTGCACCTTTTGCATTGAATGAGGTACACAACATTACCACAGGTACAGCTGTATAATCCCATGATATTGACGTTTCCATTTGTGTGTGTGACACTAAGACATTGATTGATCCGGTTGCACAGTTTGCAGCGTTTTTTATTGCAGGGTTTGCTTCCATTATTCATGACTTCATAATCAGAGTGACGTTTCCTGCTGATGAGTTTATGCCTGAGGTTGGGTGGTTGCCTGAAAGCCAATATTGGGGGTTGTTGGAATATTTCTTTCAGAGTTTCATCCTCTGTTATAATGGGTTGTAAATCTTTGATAATCTTTTATATCCCTTCTAGTGCTGGGTTTTATGTAGTGACTAGAGGTACATGGTTATTTGTTTTTTTCTCTTTGTATTGGAGGAGATTTTCTCTTCAGGTTTTCAAGGCTGTGTTTATGCTGCTGTTTATGGTTTTGTCTTTGTATCCTTTCTTATGGAAGGAGTCTGCCAGTGTTCTGAGATGTTTATCTCTGTCCTCTGGGTCTGAACATATTCGGTGGTATCTGATGGCCTGGCTGTGTATGATGGCCCATTTAGTGTGTTGGGGTGAAAACTGGAACTATGGAGATAGCTGCATCGGTAAGTTGGTTTTCTGAATATCGAAGTGTGAAGCTTGTCATCCATAATGTATACTGTAGTGTCTAGGAAGTTGATGTGTGTATAAATAATCCCTTTTTAGTTTGACATCTATCTCCAGTGTATGGGTACTGCTATGGGAAGTAAAATGGCACCCCAATATGCAAATGTATTTATGGATGGTCTGGAGGACAAATTCCTGAACAGCATAAAATATAAGCTATACAGATATCATCGCTATATTTATGATATCTTTATGATATGGACTGAAGGTGAAGAAAATCTAAACCAGTTTTTCTCATTGATCAACACCTTTCACCCATGTATAAAACTAAAATTCAAACACACATGTCATTCTCCCCAGTTAACCTCTTTCCCTGCGCTTCCTGGAGGACATCAGTGGATGTACCTGCAGCTCTGGAGCCCAAAAATCAGCTGAATCCATGGCCTCAAGCTGCTGTAGTGAGCTCCTATGGCCCACTGTAGAGAAGAGCTGACTTAGAGTGCTGCCATCAGCTCTGCCGGTTCGCCACACCAACTTGAGTTTTTAAGAGCACTTGAACTTGTGCACAACAGACACTTAATGTACATAGCACTCCAAGGCAGCACTTTTCCCTCTGGCATAACGCACAAGGGACAAAGCTGGCAATGTAAGCCACAATAATTTGTCGGAAGGTAACCAGAAGGCAATAGTCTCTGAGCATCCACAAGCTGCAGGTGCTACCTGTTGGTGTTATGTACATGCTATTTTCTGTTATGCCCCAGTTTAAGGGCTCTTAGAAATGTGAAAGGTAGTGTAGTGCTTCCCAATGAAAAACAAATATCCCAGATAGCAGTATACAGGGGTCCCAGATAACAGTATACAGGGATCCCAGATAGCAGCATTCAGAGCCCCAGATAGCAATATACAGAATCACCATATATTAGTATACAGGGTCCCAGGTAGCAGTACATAGGGGTCCCAGATAACAGTATACAGGGTCCCAGATAGCAGTACACAGGGGTCCCATATAGCAGTATACAGGGGTCCCAGATAGCAGTATACAGGGGTCCCAGATTGCAGTATATAGGGTGCCAGGTAGCAGTATATAGGGTGCAAGGTAAGGTATACAGGGTGCCAGGTAGCAGTATACAGGGTGGCAGGTAGGGTATACAGAGCCCCAGGTAGCAGTATACAGGGTGCCAGGTAGGGTATACAGGGTCCCAGATAGCAGTATACAGGGGTCCCAGATAGCAGTATACAGGATCCCAGATAGCAGTATACAGAGCCCCAGATAGCAGTATACAGAATCACCATATATCAGTATACAGGGTCCCATATAGCAGTATACAGGGGTCCCAGATAGCAGTATACAGAGCCCCAGATAGCATTATACAGGGTGCCAGGTAGCAGTATACAAAGCTCCCAGATAGGGTATACAGAGCCCCAGGTAGCAGTACACAGGGGTCCCAGATAGCAGTATACAGGGTCCCAGATAGCAGTACACAGGGGTCCCAGATAGCAGTATACAGGGGTCCCAGATAGCAGTATACAGGGGTCCCAGATTTCAGTATATAGGGTGCCAGGTAGCAATATATAGGGTGGCAGGTAGGGTATACAGGGTGCCAGGTAGCAGTATACAGGGTGGCAGGTAGGGTATACAGAGCCCCAGGTAGCAGTATACAGGGTGCCAGGTAGGGTATACAGGGTCCCAGATAGCAGTATACAGGGGTCCCAGATAGCAGTATACAGGATCCCAGATAGCAGTATACAGAGCTCCAAATAGCAGTATACAGAATCACCATACATCAGTATACAGGGTCCCAGATAGCAGTATACAGGTTCCCAGATAGCAGTATACAGGGGTCCCAGATAGCAGTGTACAGGGGTCCCAGACAGCAGTATACAGAGCCCCAGATAGCAGTATACAGGTTGCAAGGTAGCATTATACAGGGGTCCCAGATAGCAGTATACAGGGGTCCCAGATAGCAGTATATAGAGCCCCAGATAGCATTATACAGGGTGCCAGGTAGCAGTATACATAGCTCCCAGATAGGGTATACAGAGCCCCAGGTAGCAGTATATAGGGTGCCAGGTAGCAGTACACAGGGGTCCCAGATAGCAGTATACAGGGTCCCAGGTAGCAGTACACAGGGGTCCCAGATAGCAGTATACAGGGGTCCCAGATAGCAGTATACAGGGGTCCCAGATTGCAGTATATAGGGTGCCAGGTAGCAGTATATAGGGTGCAAGGTAGGGTATACAGGGTGCCAGGTAGCAGTATACAGGGTGGCAGGAAGGGGATACAGAGCCCCAGGTAGCAGTATACAGGGTGCCAGGTAGGGTATACAGGGTCCCAGATAGCAGTATACAGGGGTCCCAGATAGCAGTATACAGGATCCCAGATAGCAGTATACAGAGCCCCAGATAGCAGTATACAGAATCACCATATATCAGTATACAGGGTCCCAGATAGCAGTATACAGGTTCCCAGATAGCAGTATACAGGGGTCCCAGATAGCAGTATACAGGGGTCCCAGATAACAGTATACAGAGCCCCAGATAGCAGTATACAGGTTGCCAGGTAGCAGTATATAGGGTGCAAGGTAGCAGTATACAGGGCACCCAGATAGCAGTATACAGGGGTCCCAGATAGCAGTACACAGGGTCCCAGATAGCAGTATACAGGGGTCCCAGATAGCAGTATATAGGGGTCCCAGATTGCAATATATATGGTGCCAGGTAGCAATATATAGGGTGGCAGGTAGGGTATACAGGGTGCCAAGTAGCAATATACAGGGTGGCAGGTAGGGTATACAGAGCCCCAGGTAGCAGTATACAGGGTGCCAGGTAGGGTATACAGGGTCCCAGATAGCAGTATACAGGGGTCCCAGATAGCAGTATGCAGGATCCCAGATAGCAGTATACAGAGCCCCAAATAGCAGTATACAGAATCACCGTATATCAGTATACAGGGTCCCAGATAGCAGTATACAGGTTCCCAGATAGCAGTATACAGGGGTCCCCGATAGCAGTATACAGGGGTCCCAGATAGCAGTATACAGAGCCCCAGATAGCAGTATACGGGTTGCCAGGTAGCAGTATATAGGGTGCCAGGTAGCAGTATACAGGGCACCCAGATAGCAGTATACAGAGCCACAGATAGCATTATACAGGGTGCCAGGTAGCAGCATACAGGGTCACAGATATCAGTACACAGGGGTCCCAGATAGCAGTATACAGGGGTCCCAGATAGCAGTATACAGAGCCCCAGGTAGCAGTATATAGGGTCCCAGATAGCAGTATACAGAGCCCCAGGTAGCAGTATATAGGGTGCCAGGTAGCAGTATACAGGGTGCCAGGTAGGGTGTACAGGGTGCCAGGTAGCAGTATACAGGGTGCCAGGTAGGGTATACAGAGCCCCAGGTAGCAGTATACAGGGTGCCAGGTAGGGTATACAGGGTGCCAGGTAGGGTATACAGGGTGCCAGGTAGCAGGATACAGGGTGCCATGTAGCAGTATATAGGGTGCCAGGTAGGGTATACAGGGTGCCAGGTAGCAGTATACAGGGTGCCAGGTAGGATATACAGGGTGCCAGGTAGGGTATACAGGGTGCTGGGTAGCACTATACAGGGTGGCAGGTAGTTTATACAGGGTGGCAGGTAGCAGTATACAGGGTGGCAGGTAGCAGTATACAGGGTTCCAGGTAGGGTATACAGATTGCCAGATAGCAGTATACAGGGTGCCAGGTAGGGTGTACAGGGTGCCAGATAGCAGTATACAGGGTGCCAGGTAGGGTGTACAGGGTGCCAGATAGCAGTATACAGGGTGCCAGGTATGGCATACAAGGTGCCAGATAGCAGTATACAGGGTGCCAGGTAGGGTATACAGGGTGCCAGATGGCAGTATACAGGGTGCCAGGTAGGGTATACAGGGTGCCAGGTAGCAGTATACAGGGTGTCAGATGGCAGTATACAGGGTGCCAGGTAGGGTATACAGGGTGTCAGATGGCAGTATACAGGGTGGCAGGTAGGGTATACAGGGTGGCAGGTAGGGTATACAGGGTGCCAGATGGCAGTATACAGGGTGCCAGGTAGGGTATACTGTGTGCCAGATAGCAGTACACAGGGTGCCAGGTAGGGTATACAGGGTGCCAGGCTGACCAATCATCTCAATACTTGCTGTCAGCTGAAAAAAAAAAAGAAAATTCAATATACCGGCGCCTCCCGCAGGCGGGGCTGACTTTTTTTTTCCTTCTCTGCAGTGGGGAGGTGGCGACAAGCGCCCTTCATGCACCAGCCGCCGCTGGGTAGGTGTAAATACCCCCCTTGCCCCCCCAATAAAGTTTTTAACCCCTTCATTGCCCCCTGTCACCTGTGATCACTGTATAAGTGTCACGGGTGAAGCTAGTTAGTTTATACTTCAATCAGATTCCCCGCCGTATATTATTTTATTTACCTTTTATAGGTTTTAACCCTCGATTGCCCCACGGTGACCCCAGTTAGGTCTTAGCGTGCGTTAGGGTCAGTGTAAACACCAGGCAGGACCAGTTAGCGAGGTACTCTGACACTCACACACGCACTTTAGATAGGTGTTAGATATTATTGTAATATCTGATCAGATCAATATCTGCGATCTGATCAGATATATTTGCGTCCCACTAGTTTAGTGTTATAAAAAACGCAGCGTTAGCGGGATCAGCCCAGATAACTGCTAGCACCTGTGTTTAGCCCCTCCGCCCAGCCCAGCCCACCCAAGTGCAGGATCAATAGATTGCTGACACTTACCAAACACTTTACACATATCTGCAGCCTTCGCAGAGATCACGCCCGATCCCTGCGAATTCTGACAGTGATAATTTGATAGCGTTTGAAACAGGCTCTGCCAACCAGGTGCGCTTTTTTGCTTGTGAGTCACGCTAGTGTACGTTTCAAATTTAGAAAGTCCAAAATGTCTGGTCGCATGTACACTAGCGAAGAGGCCTACAATATGCTGAGTATGACAGATGAGAGCGATGGGGAAGTCTCACTGTCAGAATCAGGCTCAGCATATGAACCTGTAGACAGCAGTGGCACCCTGTCAGATAGCTCTGACGATGGAGTTGTGGTCCCTGCTAGAGCCAGGCGTACCAGACCCCGTTCTGCTGTCGCAGATGTGCATGAACCGCGGGGCTCTCGTATGCAGCAGAGAGCCAGTACTAGTGCCTCTACTCCTTCTGGTGACCTGGCAAGCACCAGCGGCCTAGTACATCCTGGTCATAGATGAACCAGCACTGCAGTATCACGTGGTGGCATGGCAAGTCCCATAAATGCAGTTCAAGCTGGTAGCACGAGTAAATCCCCGCAGCTATGAAGAAGTCAAACACAGGCCCGCAGAGCCCATAGTGCCCTTCTGACGCGCTTGCAAACCCTAATTGGCAACCCACCACTGATGCAGCGCCCATAATTCCCCCATTCACTGCCCAACCCGGAATCACGGTGAATACAGCTGATTTTACGGCCATTGATTTTTATTCACTGTATTTCACGGAAGATCTCTATAGATCTATAGTGGACCAAAGCAATTTGTATGCTTCTCAATTCATTGCCGCTAATCCCCATTTGACACTTGCCAGAGACTGGAAGCCAATCACGGTTCCAGAATTTAAGACCTTTCCAGGCCTTTTCTTCCTCTTGGGCATAACTAAAATGGAGTTGCGGTCATATTGGTCCACTGACCCAATTCACCATATGCCCGTGTTCTCTGCTTGCATGGGCACAATACGAGCAAATTTTGTGGTTCATGCACTTCAGTGACAATCAACTCAGTCATCCACGGGGTGACCCTGAATTTGACCGGCTCTACAAAATTCGGCCACTAATAAACCACTTCAACCAGAAGTTCACTGCACTTTTTATTCCCAACCAAGTTGTGTGCGTGGACGAGTCTCTGATTACATTTTCTGGCCGTCTTGCTTTCAAGCAGTACGTCCCCAGCAAGTGTGCCAGATACGGGGTCAAGATGTATAAGCTCTGTGACAGGGCCACAGGCTATACTCATAGTTTCATGGTTTATGAGTGTGCCACTTTTTAGTCACTTGTTTGATCATCAGATTGGCGCATGTGGCACCGTGCGACCTAATCACCAGGGCTTCCCCCAACGGATTGTAGATTCCCGTCTTAGTCGGGGGGAGAAAACTTGCGCTAAGTGTAATAATTTGCTCGCGATGAAGTGGAGGGACAATCGGAATGTTTTCGTTCTGACCTCCCTTCATACAAATACGACCATCCACATTTCTACGGTGACTGGTCTTGTGGAGAAACCCCTCTGTGTCCACGAATATAACATAAATATGGGAGGGGTGGACCTCAATGATCAGTTACTGGTGCCGTACCTAATCACCCGTAAAGCTAGACGCTGGTACAAAACAGTGTCTATATACCTTTTTCAATTGGCTTTGCTGAACGCTCATGTCTTATACAGAGCGTGAGGACTGATGGGATCCTTCCTCAAATTCATGGAAGAGATCGTCACAGCCTTTCTGTTTCCAGATGGTGCTGCACCCCCACTCCAGAATGTGAATGCAGTTAGCACTTTCCACGTGTCCTCTGTGGTACCCCAGGCCACAGAACACCCCAAAAGAGATGTCGTGTCTGCAGACTATGCGGATACAAGCGTGACACCCGCACTTATTGCCCCACCTGTCCTGACCAGCCTGGTCTCTGCATCGATGAATGTTTTGAACGCTATCACACATTAGTGAATTATTAGCGTAGGTTGCAGCAGACATAGTGATAGGCACACTGACATAGGGTCTCCAAAGATGCCAGTGCATTTTGAGAAACCCAAAGCTGGAACCAGTTAGTTTTTAGTTACAAAAAAAGGTGTACCAAAAAAACCCCCAAAAAAATAAAAAAATTTAAAACAAAAAAAATATAAAAAATGTTAAAAAAACAAAAAAAAATAAAATAAAAAAAAACAAAAACAGTTGTACATTTCTTTTTTCTCTCTCTTGTTTTCTCTCTAATCTTTCTCTATTGTTAATATTTTGTATGCATACCTGTTGTTACTGTTTTTATCATGTTTTCTTTGCAGGTATGTAATTTTTTATGTTAATGCTTACCTGTAATGTTATATTGTTAATGTGTTTTATATTTTTTTTCTTTTTAGCAGGTATGTAATTTTTTTATGTTACTGTGTTTTATTAATTGTTTATTCCTTTTCAGGTACACCATTCAGCTGCAGCACTGATTTATTAATGGTGACAGCAAAAGCATTTGCTCCCACCATTCATAAAGCAGCGACTCCAGCGCTGTTGGCGGTGATTTGACCACCACTGTTAAAAAATAGCAAATACACCGGAGCATAGGGACAGTGGGTGGAAATCGGGGTGGATTGCCCCTATGCTCCGGTATATTTTTTTAAAAAAGTGGCTATGCCCACCATTAGAAGTGGGAGGATGAAGGGAGGTTTACTAATGGTGGGCATACCCACCAATTAATTATTTTTTTCATGAAAAAAAGAACATTACAATATATGCCCAACAAGGGCCAGCGACATACTAGTATGTTGCTGGCCTTCTCAGGCTCTCCTGTCCCACCGGGGAATGCAAGAATGCAGCTGGTGGTTTAGCCAGCTGACCATAGAGCTGATTGAAGACTAAAATGGCTCCAATCATCTCCATGGCCTAAAAAACCAGAGGCTACGAGCATTTTGTGACTTTGGTTTTGCCAGATACAAACAGCGCCGTTGGGAAATTGGGGAAGCATCTTATCACACCAATTTTGGTGTGGTCAGATGCTTTAAGGGCTGGGGAAAGATCTAGAGTTTAGTAGACCTCAAATTTAAAAAAAAAATATGTGACAATACCTATTTTTATCATAGGGGATATTTAAAATCCCTGTGATAAAAATGAAAATGATAAAAAAAAAAATTAAAGGGACAGTGTAAAAATAAAATTAAAAAACACGCACCAAACTCCTTCGTCCTCCAAGAGAAACAACCCCTGTCTCCCGTGAACTGGAAAACTCAATGGACTGAGCATTACCCAACCAACCTTGGCTCGGACTGGCTCATTTAGTCCCGCTTCTCTCTGAAAACAAAATTTGTTCACCCCTTCACTCCAGCTACCACCTGAGGACACTCCAATCCCTTCTCCACCTTGGTCACTCTGCATTCCCGGACCTTAACTTTTGTATAACGCCCCTGAGACCTTCAAGCATCCTTCCAACCATATGCATACTACGAGCTCTCTGGCACCTGAACTCTGCTAATTCTACATTACCTAACGTCCCTGAGCAGGTTTACAAGTATATGATGACATTGGCCTGGTCTCTTCACATTACTCGTCCTCTCCTTTCACCACAGACTCCCCAATTATTATAAATTTCTAAAATGCTTATTACTGGCTAATTCATGAACTAACCCCCTTCCAACTCTGTCTCCCCACCTTGAGTATGTGTGAACAGACCTACGCCACAGATTGCATTCCCCTTGCTACCTGTCCACCCCTTGGTCCATCGTCAAGGTCTCCCTCACTCGGTGTCATTTGCTTAGGCCCGCCAAACCTGTTGTTATGTTCAGAGACCTATATGATTTCTTGACTCAATATGGCCTGTTGGCTTGCACCAAATGATCTAATAAATATCTCTCTCCTCCGGGCTGCATGTCACTGCAGCACCTTGCCTTGCCCCGCGATCCCCTATTTTTTGCGTATCCCCGGGCAACATGCTCTCCACTGAGGGGAACTCCCCAATCCCCTTGATGGACACTAATTTTCGCACACAATGTTTTTCATATTGTACTAATCTTTTTCCCTTTTTTCTTTGCTCTCTAGTTCCCTTCTCCTCTCTACATCCCTTTTCTTCCGTCGGATGGAGATCACCAGACACAGTGAGTAACGCACTACACTATCACTCAACCTTCCCCCTCCCTAATGGCTAACCTTAACGTTCTGCTCAAGGCCTAAACTCCCCAAACAAAAGGCGTAAAGCCTTCCGCACATATGCCTCCCTTAAAGCACACATAGTGTGCATACAGGAAACCCATTTTGCCTCACATCAATCAACTAAATTCCTAAGCTCCACGTATCCCCAGTTCTTCACAGCCTCCACAAACTCCAAATGTAGAGGTGTTCTAATCGCCTTCCACAAATCTGTCCCGTTCACTCTGAAACGTGCAATACAAGACCCAGAAGGCAGATACCTAATTCTAACAGGCCATTTAATTGACACCCCAATAACAGTTGTCTCCTACTACGCCCCTAACCAAAATCCTACCCCCTTTCTTTCACATCTCTTCAAGATTCTAGAGACCCATAAGCTGGGCACCACTTTAATTGGAGGCGACTCTAATCAAGTCCTCCTTCCACTCCTTGACAAATCCCCCATCACTTCTCCTTCGACCCCCAATAAACGTATCTTCTCACAACTTCTGGCGAAACACTCCCTAGCAGATACCTGGCGCGAACTAAACCCATTCAAGAAACAATACACTTTCTACTCCCATTCCCATAACTCGTTCTCTCGTATTGACCATATCCTTACTACAATCGGCACCCTCCCCCAAATCTCCTCCTCTTTAATTGCGCCCATCCCATGGTCTGATCACAATGCCATGCTAACTACCCTATCTACATTGCTCCCCCCACAGGGTAGAAGACCCTGGTCTCTCAATGATACCCTCCTCTCTCACCCGTCCCAAGCTCTAGAAATAGAAACCTCTTTAAAAGAATATTTTACCTTGAACACTACCCCAGAGATATCCCCTCTAACAACTTGGGAAGCCCATAAGCCGGTCATCCGTGGCACTCTGATTAACATTGCCACACGCAGGAAAAAAGAGCGCCAACAAAAGTTTGCTTCCTTAGAACGCAAATTCTCTCTTGCACACGATGCCTTCCAACTTGCACCAACCCCTCATAACAAAGCCAAACTAGATAAGTCTAGACTTGAACTTGACCTCTTCATGACAGACGCAGCCGAGAAAACTCTCCGCCGCTCTCACCACCGACTATATATGAAAGCAAACAAACCAGACACCTTTCTTGCCCTGTCTCTTAGAAACCTAGAAAAACCCCACAAACCAATCCGGCTGAAAAATGCTCCAGGCTCCCTAACAAGTAACCCCACTAAAATTCTCCAAACCTTTCGAACCCAACTATCTAAATTATACACACCTCCCTCCTCCTCAGAAACCCAAACTAAAACCCAAGACTTCCTCAACTCGATCAAACTCCCCTCACTCTCCTCTAAACATCGCACCCTCCTAGAACAGCACATAACAGAAGAGGAAATGCGAGCTGCGAATAAATCGCTTAAAAGCAACAAACGACCGGGTCCAAACGGTTTTACTGCCACTTATTATAAGCAATACATAGACATATTAACCCCTACACTAACTAAAGCCCTAAACTCTATTCTCAAACCCACAAAGTTTAACCAGGACTCCTTGAGAGCTACCATCTCTATGATTCCCAAACCCCAAACCGATGACACCTCCTGGTCCAATTACCGCCCTATCTCTATACTTAACAATGACATCAAACTACTAGCTAAAATCTTAGCAACACACCTTAACACATTTATTGGGTCCTTGATCCATAAAGACCAAGTAGGCTTCATGCCCTCCAGACAGGCAGCAGACAATGTACGTAGGACTATGCTCCTAAACCATCTGGCTCGCACCCGTAAGATACCAATGTGCCTTTTCTCATTGGATATATGTAAGGCATTTGACAGCCTCTCTTGGCCATATCTCCAAACAATTCTAGAAAGCTGGGGCTTCGGCCCACATTTCCTCCAATGGGTCTTCTCCCTCTACTCATGTCCATCTGCCCATGTCGCCTACGCTGGTCACATTTCTGATTCCTTCCCAATCCTAAGGGGCACCCGCCAAGGCTGCCCCCTCTCACCCCTCTTATTCGCCTTGGCCATAGAACAACTAGCCCAGAAGATACGCGAAAACCCAGATGTCAAAGGTTTAGAGATCGCAGGCCACGAGTACAAACTCTGCCTATTTGCAGACGATATATTGCTATCTCTTACATCTCCACTTACTTCGATCCCGAACCTTCTAACAACCCTCACGCAATTCGCCTATATCTCTGGACTGGTGGTTTACCCTACTAAATCAAAATTTCTCAACGTCTCCCTACCTGACACTCTTCAAGCCCACTTACAAACAACTTTCCCTTACAAATGGTCCACATCTTCCCTAACCTATTTGGGCATCAAACTCACCCCTGACTTAGCTAACCTTTACTCAGTCAACTACCCCACCATGCTCTCACACCTCACCAAACTAATGTCCTCATGGTCATCTCTTCCCCTCTCTTGGCTAGGCCGTATAACAGCAATTAAAATGGTCATCCTTCCAAAACTGCTTTACCTCTTTCGTGTCCTTCCTACCACCGTCCCCGCTCACTTCCTGCGCATCATCCAGCGTAGGACCCTTAAATTTGTCTGGGGTAAAACTAGAGCTTCACCTCCCCAAACCCCTAGGTGGTCTAGGTCTTCCCATCTATGCTAAATATTATCAAGCGGCTCAACTTGCCATCCTTACGAAATACCACGCCACAATAGAAACACCCTTATGGGTTTCCCTAGAATCTGCTAATTGCGACCCCCTCTCGATAGCCAATTTTCTATGGCTACATCCCAAAGACCGCAAACCAATACGCAACCCCATCACTAGGCACTCTCTCCGCCTATGGGATAGGCTCAAATTTAAATATAAGCTACAATCTATACATAATCCTCTTCTATCTTACCTCAGCAACCCCTCATTCTATCCGGCCTGGACCTCGCCCTCCTCTTTTTTTACTTGGCAAGGGGCGGGCTTAACCTGTGCTTATTCCTTCACCACCCCTGATAACCACATCTCATTCCCCACCCTGTCCGAAACCCATGGCCTCCCACCATCCGAACTTTTTCGCTATCTACAGTTAAAACATTTCTTCACTCCATGCCTCCGCACTTCTACTTCCTCCCCTCATAAAACACCCTTTGAACATGCTTGCGATCGCGAACCCCACATGCGAGGATTGATTTCACTACTCTATAACCACTTACTAGATCCCCTTACCCACTCTTCTCTCTCATATGTTCTGAAATGGGAAGCAGATCTACACACCCACTTAACTCCCGAGGAGTGGAAGGACATCTGGTTAGCCACCAAATCAGCCTTACAGAATGTAGTAGCCTCTGAGGCGAACTACAAAGTACTATTTCGCTGGTACCTTGTCCCCTCGCGAATCGCGAAATACTCCCCCAACTATCCCGCAAACTGTTTCTGGGGCTGCCCGGACAGAGGAACACATCTACATATCTGGTGGGACTGTCCTACTGTCCAAAAATTCTGGAATGAAGTTTTCAAAATGATTTCGACCCTTCTAGGCCGCTCCCTGCCCCCTAGCCCTACCACGGCCTTACTCAATCTTCAACCTCCAGACACCACTCGTAACCAATTTAAACTCATTCTGCAAGTAACTACAGCAGCAAAACAAACCATAGCGAAAGCCTGGAAATCCCCACTCCTACCACTTACCGAAACTAAACACAGAATCACTAACGCAATGGTCCACGCCAAAATTGAAGCCACATTTCTCAACACCATCCCCAAATTTGAAAATGTATGGCTACCATGGACTAAACATTTCCTTCCCCCAGACCTAGATATTGATCTGCTTCATCCATAATATCTATGTCACACCAACCTTCTGTTTTTCATGCATATTACAGGTGGCCACGTGATCTCCATCCGACACCCTCCCTCCTATTGTGCTCACTACTCTACCCCCCCCCCTCTTTTTCCTTCTCTCCCTCTTTATTGTTTTTCCATTTTTTTTTTAAAATATGCAGTCGACCCTGAGACCAACCAGTTCTCCTTCAATCCAGAAAATGTACAAAGATATTGTTGCCAAACCATGAGTTTTGTTAATATCCAATGTTGATCTTGCTCCATGCTATACTCCCCCATCTGCTTTTCTCCCCCTGTTACTGGGAGAGACTTTTATTTGGTCTGTGAGTTATTGTACATTGCTCCTCGACTGCATTGTTACTAGACCTTCTGGTCTCTATTGTTAAACTGTTTTCTTTTTTTCAATAAAAATTTTGAACAAGAAAAAATAAATGTAAAAAGCAAAATGAATAATTAAAAAAAAAAATGCACCCCTGCCCCCCCCCCCCCCGTGCATGCACGCAAAGGTGGACGCAAGCGTCAGTCTCGTGTCATATGTAAACAACAATTTCACCATACATGTGAGGTATCAACGCAAACGTCAGATCAAGGGCAGTAATTCTAGCAGTAGACCTCCTCTGCAGATTTAAAGTGGTAACCTGTAAAGGCTTTTAAAAATGTATATAGTTTGTCGCCACTTCACGGCTGTGCGTCATTTTTAAAGCATGTCATGTTTGGTGTCTATGCACTCGGCATGAGATCAAATTTTATATTTCACAAAAAAAGTTGGGAAAAATAGTGTGATTTTGTGCGTTAAAATTCAAAAAAGTGTTTTTTTCCCCAAAAATTGTGTTTGAAAAATCGCTGCGCAAATACTTTGTGAAAAAAAATTGTAACACCCACTATTTTAATCTGTAGGGTCTCTGCTTTAAAAAAAATATATAATGTTTGGGGGTTCAAAGTAATTTTCTAGCAAAAAAAAACAGTATTTTTTCATGTAAACAAAAAGTGTCAGAAAATACTTGTTGGTTCAAGTGGTTAAAAGAGTCAGTGATGTTGGGCATAAAATGACAGGACAGTTCAAAGCCCCCCCAAATGACCCCATTTTGGAAAGTAGACACCCCAAGCTATTTTCTGAGAGGCATGTTGAGTCCATGGAATATTTTATTTGTTTGTCATAAGTGATTGAAAAATGGCAAAAAAAAAAAACTTACACAAAGTTGTCACTGAAATGATATATTGCTCACACATGCCATGGGTATATGTGGAATTACACCCCAAAATACATTCTGCTGCTTCTCCCGAGTACGGGGATACCCCATGTGTGAGACTTTTTTGTGAGTTTATCCGCGTAATGGAACCCTGAAAACCACCCCCTTCAGCATTTCTAAGGACAAAAATGTATTCCTTCACTCCTCACTACCTCTCCAGGTTTCGGAGGCCATGATAGCAAAAAAAAAACCCAAATGACCCCATTTTGGAAAGTAGACATCCCAAGCTATCTGCTGAGAGGCATGTTGAGTCCATGGAAAATTTTATATTTTGCCACAAGTTTCGGGGAAATGGCAATTTTTTTATTTTTTTTCACAAAGTTGTCACTAAATTATATGTTGCTTGAACATGCCATGGGTATATGTGAAATTACACCCCAAAATACATTCTTCTGCTTCTCCTGAATACGGAGAGACCACATATGTGAGACTATCTGGCAGTCTAGCCGTATACGGGACCCCAAAATCCAATCACTAGCTCCAGGCTTTCTAAGTACGTAAAAAGGTGATTTTACTCCTCACTCCCTATCACAGTTTCGGAGGTCATGGAATGCCCAGATAGCACAAGCCCCCCCCCCCAAATGACCCCATTTTGGAAAGTAGACACCCCAAGCTATTTGCTAAGAGGTATGGTGCATATTTTGCAGCTCTCATTTGTTTTGGAAAATGAAGACAGAAACAGATTTTTTTTTTTTTACTTTTTTCACATTTCAAAACTTTGTGACAAAATGTGAGATCTGCAAAATACTCAAAATACTTCTCAGGTCATCTGAGGGGGGGGGGGGTTGTGCTATCTGGGCATTCCATGGCCTCCGAAACTGTGATAGGGAGTGAGGAGAAAAATCACCTTTTTACGCACTTAGAAAGCCTGGAGGTGGTGATTGGATTTTGGGGTCCCGTACACGGCTAGACTGCCAGAAAGTCTCACATGTGGTAACCCCGTATTCAGGAGAAGCAGCAAAATGTATTTTGGGGTGTAATTTCACATATACCCATGGCATGTTCAAGCAACATATCATTTATTGAGAACTTTGTGAAAAAAAAAAAATTGTCATTTCCCTGAAACTTGTGGCAAAATATAAAACATTGCATGGACTCAACATGCCTCTCAGCAAATAGCTTGGGGTGTCTACTTTCCAAAATGGGGTCATTTGGGGGGGGGGGCTTGTGCTATCTGGGCATTTCATGGCCTCCAAAACTGAGATAGGTAGTATGGGATGAAGGCATACATTTTTCCCCTTAGAAATCCTGAAGGGGGTGATTGGTCTTCGGGGTCCTGTACGCGGATAGGCTCCCAAAAAGTCTCACACATGGGGTATCCCCGTACTCAGGAGAAGCAGCAGAATGTATTTTGGGGTGTAATTCTACATATACCCATGCCATGTGTGAGCAATATATCATTTCAATAACAACTTTGTGTAAATTTTTTTTTTTTTAATTTTTCAATCACCTATGACAAAAAAATAAAATATTCAATGGGCTCAACATGCCTCTCAGCAAATTCCTTGGGGTGTCTACTTTCCAAAATGGGGTAATTTGGGGGGTTTTGTACTGCCCTTCCATTTTAGCACCTCAGGAAATGAGATAGGCAGTCATAAAATAAAAGCTGCGGACATTCCAGAAAATACCCTAATTTGTAGACGCTATAACTTTTGCGCACAGCAATAAATATACACTAATTAATTTTTTTTTTACCCGAGACAAGTGGCTAAATGCATTTTGGCAAAAATGTATGACTAAAATTTAGTTTATTGTATTTTTGTAATAACATAAATTTGAAAATATCATTTTTTTTCCTGTCCTGGCCAACCAGCTTCCCACACCCTCGTGCTCATGCCCAAGCGGTTTGCAGGAGACCGCAGAAAGTTCCGGGCTTTCTGAAATTCCTGCGAATTATACTTTGATCTTCAACCCCGAACCTTCCCACTGGAGACCACGAGAGTGGGATTTGTGATATCCCTCCTCCTCAAGGAACCCCAAGCCTGGGCACACCGCCTCTTGGAGCAGAAAGCCCCAGAGACAACAAGTCTGGACCGATTCTTCTGGGCAGTGAACCAACTATACGAAGACCTATGTATCCGAATTCTGGCGATGGAGTGCAGGTACCGCCTGGAATGAAGCCGCTCTCAGTTACCAGTTCAGGCTGGGTCTCTCAGAGCCACTCAAGGATGAGCTGGCTCGTGTCGGGTTTCCAAACACCCTGGGTGCCCTGATCAATCTGGCCATCCAGGTAGATCGCCAACTGTGGGAACGCAGGGCAGAGAGATCTGCTGGACCCGCACATCTGACCTGGATGATGCCTCGGGTTCCCAGCTATCCAGCGCCCAGTCCAGCTGCCTCCTCCTCTGCTCCACCAGACCCCCAAGAACCTATTCTTCCACCCATCTGTGACCCTCGAAGAGCGCCAGGGGCGCATGTCACAGAACTTGTGCCTGTATTGTGGAGGTCCCAGGCACCTAGTGAGGAATTGTCCTGCCAAGGCCGGTAAGTGCACCACCAGTAACCATGATGGACTGTTGTATCTGCCTAACGATAAAGCTCATCTTGTGCTTTCTGTCTCCCTGCAGCTGCCCGGTGGGACTATTCCAGTGCTGGCAATCCTTAACTCTGGTGCATGCAGCTGCTTCGTGGACACCTCCTTTGCAGCGCAGCACCAGATTCCTCTTTGGCTGAAGAAACATCCCATGGTCGTCCGACTGGCTGACGGGTCAACTATTAGTTCGGGCACTGTTACCCAGGAGACTATCCCAGTGCTTACCAGGACCAAAGGAGGGCATGCTAAATTTCAGCTATTGGACGCTATTGCATCCCCTCTATTCCCAATTATCCTGGGCATTCCCTGGCTCCGGACTCACATTCCCAAATTGACTGGGTCAACGGCAAAGTGAACTTCTCCTCCTCTTTCTGCCGTTGCCACTGTCTGCTTCAATCTCCAGAGAATCCCTCAGTCATACTTAGTTTGGGCACAGGTTTCGACCCGGAATCCCGCCTGCTCGTTCCTGCCCCCTATCATGAATTCCTAGACGTCTTCAGTAAGGATGGGTGCACGTCCTTCCACCACACCGGTCCTATGACTGCCCGATAAACCTCTTACCAGGGGCTGGAGTGCCTTTCGGGTGGATCTTTCCCTTATCAGAGGTGGCGTTGGCCGCCCTCAAGGCGTACCTGGATGAGAATCTGGAGAAGGGCTTTATTCATCCATCCACCTCGCCAGCGGGCGCCGGAATCTTCTTTATAGAGAAGAAGGACCATTCACTCTGGCCCTGCATTGATTATCAGGAAATTAATTGGATTACCATCAAGAACCGATACCCGTTACCTCTGGTCCCAGAACTCTTCCAAAGTTTGGGGTCCGCAGCCATCTTCACTAAGTTGGACTTACGAGGGGCTTACAACCTGATCCGCATTTGCGAAGGGGATGAGTGGAAGGCGGCCTTCCGAACACATGCCTCTGAGACAGCAGTGGGAGCAGTCCTTTCGCAGAGACGGGGCCCAAAGGCCTCACTTCACCCTATCGCCTTCTTCTCAAGGAAGCTAACTCCCCTGTAAAGGAACCATGACATTGGCGACAGGGAGCTACTGGAAATCAAGTCGGCCCTGACAGAATGGCGGTACCTCCTGGAAGGAGCTTCCCACCCGTTTCTGTTTTTTTCAGACCACAAAAACCTAGAATACCTGCGAACCGCCAAAAGCCTGAAACCTTGGCAGGCACGATGGGCATTGTTCTTCTCCCGATTCCAAGTGCACATCCCACAACAAAGCCCCTGGCCCAGATGGCTTCACCGGTGAGTTTTACAAGGCCATGAAAGACATTTTATCCCCAATCCTACTCAAAGTCTTTAATGGCATTTGGTCAGGTGGCCCATACATGCCCATCAGCAACCAAGCCATAATCAAACCATTAAGCAAGAAGGGCAAGGACACACTGGAGCTGGGCTCCTACTGTCCTATCTCCCTGTTAAACTTGGATGCTAACTTTCTCTCAAAAATAATAGCTGCCAGATTGGTGGAGATTATCCCCTTTCTAATACATCCTGCTCAGTCTGGTTTTGTTAAAGTCAGAACGGCCGCTTTAAAATTTCGCAATGTAATATGTGAAAAAAACACCCCAAAGAAAATGTAGCAATCATTGATGTTAGATTCAAATGGCTCTCCCTCATCCTGACCAAGCTAGACTTCCACGGTCCCTTCATGCACCTAATTCATCAAATCTCTCTCCCATCACCAAAATTGTAACAGCCGCGATTCTGAGCACAGAATTCTGCTTATTCAAGGGCACGAGACATGGCTTTTTAAATTTGAAATTAACCTTAAACTTAGCAAAGCAAACTTCTTTGAACTTGGGAACAAAGCTAATGCTTTGCTTGCCTGCCATGTTAAAGCCCAAAGAACCAAAAACAAAATACTAGCCTTACACCACCCTTCTACAATATGTTTACCCTCAGGGCATCGATAACGTCTTTAGTGATTACTACTCTTCCCTCTACAATTTATCCTCAGGCCCTACTACCCCACAGCCCACAGATCCCCTCTTTCAGGAATTTTTGTTCACTGTGAATTTCCCAGCTATCACCTAAGAACAATTGCAACAGCTATCACAACCCTTTACAGAGGAGGAAATCCTCATAGCAATAAAAGCTCCCCCTTGCAATAAATCCCCCGGGGAAGACGGATTTGTCAACAAATATTACAAACAGTTTGCTGACATCCTTGGTCCCCAGTTAACCAATTTCTTAAATTCTCCTGCCTCCTCTTGATCCTTTCCATTAGACATGCTATGCTCCACCATCATGCCCATTCCTAAACCAAACAAAGACCCCACATGTACAACCAACTATAGGCCCATATCCCTTCTCAACACCGATATCAAGATCTACACCAAAGTCATAGCATGCAGATTACTCCCCTACTTACCTACTTGATGCACCCGGACCAGGTTGGGTTCGTACCTGGAAGTCAAGCCCCCGATGCAAGAAGAAGGGTCATCAACCTAATAACCTAATCCATAGAGCCACCCATTTAAATATGCCTTCTCTGCCTCTGTCCTTGGATGCAGAGAAGGCATTTGATAGAGTGCACTGGGGGTTCCTGGGGCAGTACTCCACAAATTTGGAATAACAGGCTGGTTTCAAACGGCAATACTTGCCCTATACTCCAACCCCTCAGCTAGAGTATTAACTGAGGGCATATACACAGTGAAGTATGTAGTATGCCTCTATCCTGGACCAGCAATGCGTCTATCCTGGACTAGCTATATTTTTGTTTCAATCATTATTAAAGTTTTCAAAAGGATAGTAAATATACAAAGGGAACTACAGGTACAATAGGATACAAAAATTGCAGATTAAATATGAAGTACCATAGCATAGCAACATGTGTTGTACTAGTTGTATAGCAATCTTAGACTGCGGGTTTGAGATATGTATATGCTTACACTACTATCAGAGTAACAGCTGTGTGTCCAATCAGGTGACCATGTACAACAACCGTTTTCATGAAGCATGGATATATGAATATGTATGGACCCCCGATTGGACAATACGCCCTATTATATTAGATTTAAATCTTGTAATTAATATGCAGAGATTGTGTAACAAGAGATAAGAAAGTCATAAGTCACCCATTCACATAAGTAAACTGATAGGAGACAGTACAACCCCACCCCAAAGGGAGCACACTGTGGGCGAGGGAGTAGCCTGTTCTCAACTAGCTACCCATGATATGCCTATCGGGTACCTTGCATTGCTTATGAAAAAAGATGACCTGTAGAGGATAGGGTAATTAAAGTTAAAAAAAAGAAAAAAAAAGGTAAGAATATGAAATACTAGGAGCAAAAGGATGTAAGATACGAAAATGTATTTCATCTCCCACAATGAAATTATCAAACCTGGTCAGATGCTAGACGTCTTTCTCTTACTCCACAGAGACCAGTTTAGGTGGAACATATCTGCCCTCCCTTCTTTGTATACTAAGATTTTGTCAAACGTTGCTATTTCGTCTACCAGTCTGATTGCCTCACTAATGTTTGGTGTCTCACCTGACCTCCACCTCCGCATAATTATTGAACAAGCCGCCATAATGATGTGCATAACGAATGGCCTTAGGGAATGGTGAATTTGCAAGATATTAATGCCAAGAATTGCTTGTTCGATGTTTGGCTTTATTATATTCCCAGTTATTTTAGAAATTAGTTTGAAAGTTTCTTGCCAAAAGCTACGAAGGTATTTGCATGACCATAACATGTGCGATAGAGTCCCAACCTGGCCACAACCCCTCCAGCATAAGTTTGTGCTGGTAGTGGCGAACTTGGCCATAATGTAGGGGGTGTAGTGCCATCTCATTAAGAACTTTACTGTAAGCTCCTGATAGTTTGAGCACCGGGAGTATTGATAATTGTGTTTAAAAGCGTTAAGCCATTGTGCTTCCGAAAACGTTTTCCCCAGTTCTGATTCCCACTTCACCAAAGGAGATGGTTTGTGGAAATGAGATCTGGAGTTGAGGGAATTGTAATTTAAGGATATACCTTTCATTTTCGGGTTTGCGGACTGCCAGAATCTCCAAATGGGCTCCGGCAATACACAATCCCTCGCCCCCAGGGATCGAAGCAATGAGGAAATCCTCACGTAGGAAAAATGCTCAGCTTTAGGAAGGTTAAATCTATTGGATAATTCTTGAAAAGTTTGTTACCCATGCAAATGTCTTGTAAATTTTGTATGCCTCTGGTTTTCCATTGACCTAGATCTATATCATCAATACACCATTCTAAGGCCTCTCTTGATATCAGGATTTTTACAACTGGTTGTTCATGCCTACCCATACTGGATAAGTAGTTCCATGCCTGAACAGAAGCCGCGATAGGGAGATGGTCTATTTTTTTACTTAGACAGGAGAGATTGGAGGCCATTAATAGTGACACTGGGGATTTGTTCTTCATTCACGCCCTCTCTAGCTGACTCCAAGGTTTCAGGGGACTTTCAGAAAACCATGCCTTTAGTCGATCTAGTATTGTGGCTATGTAGTATTCTTTCACATCTGGAAGGCCCAGGCCTCCTGCTAACTTATGCTTCCTCTGGATTTGCGATGGATATCTGGCTTTTTTCCCTGCCCAAATAAATTGGGATAGGAGTTTTTGCATTGTTTTAAAGAACGAAGAGGGTATTGGTATGGGGAGTGTTCTAAATTTGTATAGAATTTTGGGAAGTAGCTTCATTTTAAATGCGGCCAGCCTGTCTGACAAGGATAGGTAGTGGGATTTCATTCTATTAATTTCATTTTGTAGTTCTGGGATTAAGGGATCAAAATTCACTTTAAACAAATTCTTGCATGGAAATGTTAATTTAATCCCTAAGTAAGTCAGGGGGTTATTAGACCAGCAGTAGGGGAATTTCCGTGTGAGGATTGATTTCATTTTCGAGTTTATGGCTATGCTCAGTATGTGGGATTTGGAGGCATTAACTTTGTAGTAGGCTATATTGCTAAATTGTTGTAGAGTTTTATGGATCTCTGGCAAAGAGCGGTCAGGTTCAGAAATTGAAAGAATTACATCATCCGCAAAAAAGGAGATGACATGTTGCAAACCTAGAGAGGTTATACCTTTTATCAAAGGGTTGGTTCTGATCTGTTCCACCAGAGGTTCCATAACCAAAGCAAAAATTATTGGTGACAAGGGACATCCCTGTCTGGTCCCGTTGGTTATTTTAAAATTACGAGAGAACATTCCTTCTGTAAATACATGTGCTGAAGGGGAGGAAAAAGGGCAGAGATTGCTGAGAAAACTGGACCCTGTAGACCAAACTTAAGAAGGACTTTTCTAAGGTATCCCCAGTGCACCCTGTCGAAGGCCTTCTCTGCATCCAGAGCAAGGAGAAGAGAAGGCCTTCTCGAGCTCTCCATTCATAGTAATCACTGAAGGCATTGGCTATTTCAGTGGGATTATAAACCCTGGTGTTTGTTTTGGGGTTATGCATGTGGCTGATTTTCTGTTTAATTTGTTTGTCTTTTAGTTGAGTTGCTAAGAATTTCCCTGCTTTGTTGTCATATCCGTAAGAGTGTGCCTTCAGTGTCCTGATGGCCTTATCGTGTTGGAACATCAATAAGGATCTAAGTTCCTGTCGTTCTTCAAATAGTTGGTCCCTAATCTTTTGTGAGTTAGATAATTTATTGCTGGATTCAAGTTTGGAAATGGATGAGAGGAGGTCTCTCAACCGCCGCTCCCTCTGCTTTTTAATTCTCGCTGACATTTGAATAAGCAAACCTCTAATATAGACTTTATGGGTGTTCCATAGGGTGAAGGGATCCTCGACCGAGGGGGCATTGATGTCAAAGAATTCTTTCAGTGCCGTCAAGATTTGTGTTTTATTCTTAGGTAGAGGTAAAGTGTAAATGTCGTTTCGCCATCTATTTGCCCTGGTCTCGGTACGAAGATCCCCCACCACTACAGACACTGGAGCGTGGTCAGACCACGTGATACAATGGATTTCAGATTTGGTAATTTTTTGGAGCAAGAATTTATCGACCAAGAACAAGTCAATTCTTGAGTAAGTATGATGAGCGCTGGAAAAAAAAGTGAAGTCTTTCTCTGTGGAGTGTTGGCATCTCCATACGTCATAAAGGTTAGAGGTAGTTATAGCATTTTTCAGGGTAGCTCTACGCTTTTTATGAGGGTCAGAACCAGAGATATCCAGGTCTATATTTGGTATAGCGTTGAAGTCCCCACAAATAATTGTATGCCCTTAGTTCATGCAGTTAATCTTCTTCCAGATTTTATTCCAGCAAGAAATTTGTTTTGTGTTTGGCAAATACACATTAACCAAGGTATATTTGATCTGATTGAGCTCGCATACAAGGATCAGGAATCTTCCTTGGGGATCTTCTGCTTTCTCTAGAAGTTTGAAATGCACTGAGTCTTTAACTGCAATGGATACCCCCCTCTTTTTGCAGGGACCATTTGCCATGAATATATGGGGGAACTTCCTATGAGTGAACACAGGAGGTCTATGGGAGTCAAAGTGGGTCTCCTGGAAACAGATAACATCGCTCTTGAGGTTAAGAGCTTCCCTCCAGGCCATTTGTCTTTTAAATGGGCTGTTTAGCCCCTTGACATTAAGTGACGAAATACGAAAGGGCATGTTGAGGACTCCAATGATCTATTTCAATAGAGATGATAAGATTCCTTTAGGATACTGGGGAGCTGGGCTATCAGCACTCAGATTACGTCTGACCAATACCAAGGTTGGAAAAGCTTATACAGGTGTGGAAAACGAATGAGCCACTGCAGAAGTCGTTTCTCTGTAAGCAAAAATGGAGATGATTTGGAGTGGGAGTAGAAATGCAGAAAAGTAAAAAGAAAGTAAGAGTAACGTAAAAACAGATGAAAACATTAAGCCAAAACAATGGCGATAAGGAGAAATAGGTGATTTGCATCGAGAATCTGTGCGGTCTACTGGCCGCTCAAAACGGGGGTCAACAACAAGAACAAAGGACAATCCCTGGGGTTGCCAGAAGTGGAACTTGAAAAATAGAGAAGCTTCTTTGTAGTTAGCTTATTTCAGTATCAAAGTCACCATTTTGAGGCGAGGATGACTTAGGGGGTAGGTTGTCAGTTGGTTCTTGGAATTCCAAGATTTGCCATTTCTGTAATAGAATCAGTCCCTCCTTCACCGTGGAGACCACATGAGAGTCGTCATCTTTCGATATTAGTAGTTTAGCTGGGTACAACCATCTGTATGTTATACGGTGATTGTTCAAGGGCTTTGTGATAGTAGCTAACTGTCTCGTTTGCTGTAAAGTAAAAGCCGATAGGTCATTGAAAAAGGACAACTCTTGTAAGGTTGTTGGAAGGTTATCTTGATCTCTTGTTATTCTCATGAGTTGGTCTTTAGTATGGAAAAAATGTATTCTCGCGATCGTGTCCCGAGGGAGGTATGCTGGGACATGTTTAGGCCTTGGAAGTCTATGAATGTGATCAATAATTAGATCTTCCAGTGGAGCTTCTGGTAAAGCTGTTTTAAGTATGTTTGTGAAGAATTTATTCAACTTTGAGGGTTTTATGGACTCAGGAATACCTCTGATTTTGACATTATTTAGTCTTGAATGATCTTCAAGGTCTGCTAACTTCGTTTTGATCAACCAGAGTTCATCTTCCCTTTCGTTATGAGCATCCACCAGATTGTTGAATGTGGTTGCAAAGGCACTCATTTTAGATTCAATAAGGGGAAACCCTATTGTTCACTTCTGATACTTCAGCTTTAAATTGGTGCGCTAAGGACATAATGTCGGTGTGAATGGTAGATCTCAGTGACATTAGCATGTCTTTTAGAGTTGTATCCAAGACTGGAATGTCAGCCGTTGGAAAATTTGAGATTGAGTCTTGCAATTCTTTAGTGTCGTCCAATGATATATTTAGCTCACTTGGTGCAGGGGAATTGGTGAGGGAGCCAGACATTTTTTGTTTGCTTTTTGCAGGGCTGGCTGAGGGTGAGCAAGGCTGGTGCTCTTTGTGATGTGGATCTGCTAGTGTGGTGGCAGATTGTTGGTTCGTTTTAAATTTGTTATGCTTAGATGTCTGCCGAATTGTATTATTATTGTTGTCCATGCCCTCCGATAGATCTTTGATGGGATGGGCAAAAAAATCAGTCATTTTGCCAGGTTTGGCTCCTTCCTTCCTCTTCCTAGATGACATGGGTGTTGTAAATCAATGATAGACAGTAATACAAGAGATGAGTATATAAGCTTCAGGTAGCTTATGAGAGTTCTGGCAACCCTAATGGAGATATTAGATGATTACATTATCAACATTGTCTGTCTCTAATTTGATCCCTATCACAGAGGGACCTTCCTTAAGTGATTTGACAGGGGTGGACCGTCCGTGCAGCACTGGATTTGTTTCCCTAAGGCTGTGGTTTGTGTCAGACGCCTGGCCAGGTGTACCAAGATGGCTGCCGGGCCGTTTCTGAGTTGTCCCCTGATATATAAAGGGTTCCCCAGGTGTAATAAAACAATCCTTATGTGTCACTGAAATATAGTGCCTCAGTACTGTGTATTCCTTTGGACCCCCAGTCCTCGGGCGTTATTAACTAGGCCTCAGTCAGATGGTATAGCGGCAGCAATATACCTTCGTATGCCGAAGGCTGGGTAGGTGTCAGGTAGGGTCTCTGGGGGGGAGAACCATGGCGGGGAGTAACTCCGGTGTGTTCCACCGAGCTATCGGCGGTCCTGGAGGTGTTGGACAAGGAGGATGAGACCCGGAGCGGCTGTTCCGGCTAGGCCACGAAAAGACTCGACCTAGATTTCCCCTCTGGCGGAAGTCCGATCTGCTTGAGGAATGGATGGCTGTGTAGCTGGTGCGATATAGGAGTAGGGTATCTTACTTTCCTGCCCTTGCTCGGTCTCAGATCCACGGGTCAGCTTGGATTGTGTGCTGGAGAGTCAGGGCTCCACTGCTGCACGTCTATCCCGGTCTGCGCCAGGCCACACCCCCTGGACCAGCTATATTTTTGGTGGTACCCCTAACTCAACAAACTCTGGTCTGACATAGTAACTTTGTACCAAACTACCTCTATCCCTATGGATAACCTCCTTCTCACCACTGCAGGCTCCCTGCCATTTGGCCCACCATCCTTCCCATCAGTTGAAGCCTAACTTCTAGCCTGGAAAAAGTACACTCGAGATACACCTCCCAAGCAACCCATGCATACCTTTGCCGTTCCCCTTAGGGCCCTAAGTGCTGAATTCCAGATCTATGGATACAACATTGGCAAGAGTATGGAATTAACTCACTACTAGGCCTCACCTCTCAAAAGACACTGAAAAACTTCAAAAACCTACAGAACAAGTATCACATTCCAGATTCTGAATCCTACACACATGTAAGAATTAACCACTTCCTCAAATCATCTAAGATTCCATTGGTAGCCCATGTCTCCCGAAACACTTAATAAATTCTACTCACAGCCCATTTACCCTAAACACGCATTTCTCTTCCACATATGCAGCTCTATTAGACCAACGACCCTGATCCCAAATCAGCACCATAACAAAATGGGAATCAGAATTAAACCTCTCTACAACTCCACTCATGTGGCAGAAAGCCTTCAAATATACATATGCATCATCCCATTGCTCTAACCATTAGATATATAGATGGTATTTAACTCCATACAGACTGTCTAAAATATACCCCAATTCCTCGCCCACTTGCTGGAGAACCTGTGGAAGCATAGGAACCATTTCACACTTTCTCTGGTTCTGCAAATCACTCAGCTCCTTCTACCTAATCTCGTCAATATCTCAGATACACACACATCTCCCTCTCTAGCTGTACTCCACCTGGGCATAGATACATTTCCCCCCCAAGTCCCGAGATGTCATCATTAGAGTTGAGCGAACACCTGGATGTTCGGGTTTGGTGGGTTCGGCCGAAATTCGTGAAAAAGTTTGAGTTCGGTACCGAACTTGACCCCGAACCCCATTGAAGTCAATGGGGACCCAAACTTTTCGGCACAAAAATGACTGTAAAAAAGTCCTGGAAAGTGCTAGAGGGCTGCAAAAGAAAGTAAAATCATTTTAGAACAATAATCTGTTCCTTACAGCAACAGCAGGAACCTGACCCTATAGGAGTAGGCAATGATTTTAGAACAATAATCTGTCCCTTACAGCAACAGCAGGAACCTCTCCCTATAGAACTAGAAGATGATTTTAGAACAATAATCTGTCCCTCTAAGCAGTAGACTCTACCTAGTCCAGACAGATCATTCTGTAATGCCGGATGAGATGTTATTAGATCTGCAATCTGCCCCTAAAAGTAGTAGTAGTAGTAATCTCTACCTAGTCCACAATCAGATCGTTCTGTAATGCAAGATGAGATGTTATTATCTCTGCAATCTGTCCCTCACAGCACCAGAAGCATCCTCTCCCTAAACTAGCCTGAGAGCATGTGACATGCAGCACTACGTGACTCCAGCTTATACAGAGGCTGGGTCACATGATGCACTGGCCTATCACAGCCATGCCATTAGTAGGCATGGCTGTGATGGCTTCTAAGGGCAAACCAGTGGAACACTTGTTGATTGGTTGCCCTGCAGCTATTCAACAGGCAGGATCAAATACCCGAACCCAGAACCCGAAACCAAACTTTTTTACAAATGTCCGGGTTCTGGTCCAAAGTTCGGTATGGACGAGCTCTACAGTTCGGGTTCGCTCAACTTTATTCATCATTCATTTACTGCTGGCAGCTAAGATAAACATCACCAGAAAGTGGGTGGCACAGTGGTGTAGTGCATAGCACTTTTGCCTGGCAGCAAAAGGGTCGCTGGTTCAAATCCAAACCACGACACTACCTGCCTGGAGTTTGCATGTTCTCCCTGTGCCTGCGTGGGTTTCCTCTGGATACTACGGTTTTCTCCCGCACTCCAAAGACATGTTGGTAGGTTAATTGGATCCTGTCTAAATTGGCCCTATATATGTATGAATTTGAGCTATGGACCTTAGATTGTAATTTCCTTGAGGGTAGGGACTGATGTGAATGTACAATATATATATGTAAAGCGCTGCATAATTGACGGCACTATATAAGTACCTGAAATAAATATATAAATGAATAAATAAAGTGGAAAACTCCAGAGCCTCAATCTTTGAAATCTACACTTGCAGACCTCAACCTGCAATATGAGATGGAAAAAATAATAGCCAGGAAAAATCTAGTCATGAACAAATTCCTCTACAAATGGTCCTCTTGGCTCTCTCATCCCAACTGCACTGTGCAAGTCCCATAATCTCTGTTGAATGCATTGTACAATTATTACTGTTGTATGTACAAGATCAACAATTGTAGGTGTTCAACTTAAAATTCCTATATAAGTCATGATACCCTCCCACCCCCTCCCTTGCTTGTTCTTTTTCTGTTTCATTCTGCTGGACCCCTCTATCACCACCGCCAACCAAGAATACACATATTTGAATAAGGCTTTAACTTAGATATCCATCAAAGGTATTTGTTGCCTAGTGTATCATCCTTGTTACTCTCCAGTTGGAACATCAGTATTGTTATTACCTGTACCATAATGTTTATTCTTGAAAACTATCAATAAAGACTATTGAATATTTTTTTTTTTTTTTAAAAAAGAATCAAATTGGGGTGCTGCTGCTGGATTTAAGCCAAACTTAATTTTAAAGTAAAAAAAAAAACAATTATATAACCACAATACATGATGTCAGAATGCTGTATCACTGACTTTGTCCTTAAATGCAGTATTATACAGTTCCATAGTATATTACATATAGCCTAAAGGCATCTTCCCCAGCATGTAATGTCAAAGGATTGGTGAGTTTCCCATGCTACCCTCATTGTTGCATTGAAAAATACCCTTTCCCATTATTTATTTATTGATTTTTGGTTTGTTAAAAGGGAGCTCCAGTCATTTTTGTGGTTATTAAAAGTCAGAAGCTACAAAAAGTGTAGCTGCTATATTTTAACACACACACACACTCACCTGTCCCACGATCAATCAATGTGGTCACCCAAACCATTGCTTCTCTCCCTCTCCTCTTCCTGGCACCGGTATTTTAACTGTGGGCACCGGCTGTGACAGCTTGCAGGTTCACAGCTGGGTATGCACCGTGCAAGTTCAAGTCACTCTACACCTGCTTAATGGTCCAGCAGTCTTCTGGGACCTGTGATGTGTCCCAGAAGACTGCAGGGAGTGAAAGGGAGATGAAAAGGTCCACTCAAATTGCCTAGGCAACTTGAGCAGAAGTGGGAGCAGATACCTGTCAAAACTAGGCACCCATTCCCCCCCCAAAAAGTTACATGCCAAATGTGGCAGGGGAGGGGGGAAGGAGTGCTAAAAGTGGAACTTCTCTTTTTGGGTGGAGCTCCACTTTAAATGGCCCCATGGCATTGCCCAGCTTCACATTTTGTTTGCTTCACAATAACTTGCATATTGGCATTGAAAATAGCCAGGATTTATTATCAGCATTAGCCATTTTAAATTTTGTATGCATTAAGGTGGTTTATTTATTTCATTTTTTTTTGACTATTATTTAG
>BLSH010024038.1:4332784-4360729 GCA_018402905.1 Glandirana rugosa
AAACCTTTTTTTTTTTTTTTTTTTTTTTAACTATGTCGTATCAATTTTTTTTTTTTTTTTTTTTTTTCCAAAAAAGGAGTTTATTGAGAAATTACAAAGCATGTTACATGGAAGAAAAAGAATGAACTACATGCCATACAATATTCAATAAGTAGAGTACATTCAATAGAGAACATCCAAACAGTAAGCTAGGACAACCGTAGTTAAATTCTGTAAGGGAGGGGGGTGGGGGCAGGTAAGGGACGGGTGGGGAAGGGGGACTTGCGGTCATCCAACCGCATCAATAGTGATTCTTTATCTGCAAGAGTTTTACGCCATCATTATAGCAAAGAGAAAGGGTGGGGGATCACTCCCACTCCCCCCCCCCAATGTGAGCCCAGGGGCAAGGGGCAACTCGCCTATATTCATTTTATTATATTCTACTTCCTCTCTCCTCCTCCCCTGAAGGAGTTGTATTGAGGGGACGAGCGAGTAAACAGAAAGCTACGCTTGAGCATAAAGGAACAGCGTACAAAGGTCTGCAAACTAGACATGGAGAGAGGCTACACAGTATTTTGAAAGCAGCATTAGCCATTTTAAACTTCAATGACAATGGGTTTGCTGTTAAATTTGAGGTTCCCAGATTTCAAGCTGGAATTGATTAAACTCTCCTTCCCCATAAACTGGGGTTGTCCAGATTCTCTCATTCCTAGGAGTAAGAACAGGCAAGTTTCTGTCTTTTAAAATTTGCCACTGTAGGCAACCAAGTGTAGCTCAATTTTAGAATTTACCCTAATTTGTGATAAATACTTTTGCCATTTCAGTGTGGATGAGCGATTATTTCTAAATGCTTTGACTTTTATTTCTGCTATACGCAATGTAAACCAGAATCCTGAAATTTTGCCCAATATTACACTGGGATTTCATGTGCTAGATTCATGTTTACATGCTGGAATGGCTGTAAGGAATGTACTAAGCATTTTATCTGGACCAAAGAAAACAGTCCCCAATTACTCATGTTCTCGAGAAGGTCATCTGGTGGGTTTTATTGGAGACCATTATTCAGTGACAACAATACCAATGGCTCAAATACTTGGAATAAATAGTTATACACAGGTAGGTGCTACATCTTTACCATTAAGCGTATCCTGTGCAAAAATATAATAAAGCACGATCACAAGGAAACAAATGTCTTTTTATTCAATGCTGTTGAAATTATTGTGAACAATTATTATTCTGTACACGGAACTCTTCCTTGACCTTGATGTTTTAAAGGAGAGGGCAGCAAACCTGGTAACATACTGTAGCGTCATGGTCCTAAACAGGGCTGCTCACACATTTAATTTGCTAGGTAGTAGCTAGCCTGGCTAATTGTTAGGGTGATCCACTGACTTTTTCCCTAAAGCTGAATTGGGTGCACCTCTCTCTTCTGTCACAAGTTGGCATTGATGCCTGTGGCATTGGAATGACAAGAGCATAGTGAATTCAGGCTAGGAATGGATATGTTGTCCCAGCCAATTGGTAGAGGTTTCTTTGGGCTCCATGGCCTACTGGGAGAGCCTATTTATTTGGGAGGAGGAGATGATTGGGGTTCTGTGCCAACTGGATGGCTGTCTGGGTGGACGTTTGTTGTATTGCTCCCGATTGCTTGGCCAGAAGTCTGAAACCTACAGGTGATACTTGAAAAATTTGAATATTGTGCAAAAGTTCATTTATTTCAGTAATGCAACTTAAAAGGTGAAACTAATATATGAGATAGACTCATTGCATGCAAAGCAAGATAGTTCAAGCCATCCTTTGTCATAATTGTGATGATGATGGCTTACAGCTCATAAATCCACAATCTCAGGAAATTAGAATATTGTGAAAAGGTGCAATATTCTAGGCACAAAGTGTCCCACTCTAATCATCTAATTAAGCCATAACACCTGCAAAGGGTTCATGAGCCTTTAAATGGTCTCTCAGTCTGGTTCAGTAGGAATCACAATCATGGGAAAGACTGCTGACCTGACAGCTGTGCAGAAAACCTTAATTGACACCCTCCATAAGGAGGGAAAGCCTCAAAAAGTAATTGCAGAAGAAGTGTGATGTTTCCAAAGTGTTGTATCAAAGCATATTAATAGAAAGTTATGTGGAAGTGAAAAGTGTGGAAGGAAAAAGGTGCACAAGCAGCAGGGATGACTGCAGCCTGGAGAGGATTGTCAGGAAAAGGGCATTCAAAGGTGTTGGGGACTTTCACAAGGAGTGGACTGAGGCTGGAGTCAGTGCATCAAGAGCCACCACACACAGACGGATCCTGGACATGGGCTTCAAATGTCGTATTCCTCTCGTCAAACCGCTCCTGAACAACAAACAATGTCAGAAGCGTCTTAACTGGGCTAAAGAAAAACAGACCTGGTCTGTAACTCAGTGGTCCAAAGTCCTCTTTTCTGATGAGAGCAAATTTTGCATCTGATTTGGGAAACAAGGACCGGGAGTATGGAGGAAGAATGGAGAGGCACATACTGCAAGATGCTTGAAGTCCAGTGTGAAGTTTCCACAGTCTGTTTTGATTTGGGGAGCCATGTCATCTGCTGGGGTTGGTCCACTGTGCTTCATTAAGTCCAGGGTCAATGCAGGCGTCTACCAGGAGGTTTTGGAACACTTCATGCTTCCTTCCACAGACGAGCTCTATGGGGATGCTGACTTCATTCAAGCAGGACTTGGCACCTGCCCACACTGCCAAAAGCACCAAAACCTGGTTCAATGACAGTGGGATTACTGTGCTTGATTGGCCAGAAAACTCGCCTAACCTGAACCCCATAGAGAATCTACAGGGCATTGCCAAGAGAAAGATGAGAGACACGAGACCCAACAATGCAGAAGAGCTGAAGGCCGCTATTGAAGCATCCTGGTCTTCCATAACACCTCAGCAGTGCCACAGGCTGATAGCTTCCATGCCACGCCGCATTGAGGCAGTAATTGCTGCAAAAGGGGCCCAAACCAAGTACTGAGTACATATGCATGCTTATACTTTTCAGAGGTCTGATATTGTTCTATGTACAATCCTTGTTTTGTTGATTGCATGTAATATTCAAATTTTCTGAGATTGTGGATTTGGGGTTTTCATGAGCTGTAAGCCCTAATCATCACAATTATGACAAATCACAACTTGAACTATCTTGCTTTGCATGTAATGAGTCTAGCTCATATATTAGTTTCACCTTTTAAGATGCATTACTGAAATAAATGAACTTTTGCACAATATTCAAATTTTTCGAGTATCACCTGTATCTGGGAGCAACTGGCTTCTAGGCTGTCTGAGGCCTATCCAAGACTGGGAGAAACAGTGCGGGGTTGGGGCTTCAGGTCGGGAGCCTAATCAAGTTCCAGAGGTTCAGCCAGACGGGGGAACTGAATGTTGCCAGAGGGGAAGGAGAAGCAGTTGCCATAGGGGACAAGTGAGGATCAAGGCCAGAGGTAAAGGAGACACAGTTGCCAACAAGGGACAACCACACCTGTTATCAGAGGCCAGTGTATGGAAGTCTGAAGAAGTACCAGAGCAGCCTTTTTCACTACCCGAGGATGGTGAAGAAGTGGGGAACCTTCAGCAGAGTCAAGTCAAGGACCCAGCAGGTAGCACGGGTGAAACTTCAGTAGTATACAGCAAAATGCTTTTGCATCTTCCTAAGGGTGTCTTGGCCCTAAACCCTTTCTCCCCCAGTTGTTGTTAAGAGACAGTAAAATATTTTTTATTGCATTCAAAGTGACTGGTGCTCATTTTTTCAACTTGCATTGCACCCACCCTGCCCAATGACCGGCACCCTGAGGAGGAATGTCAACTACCCCTGACTCTGTAGGTCACCCTCATGCCTCTGGAGGGCAGGGACATCACTACAATACCTAGCTTCATGCAGTTCTTAGCACCATAAAATCTTCATAAATAGATCAAAGAACTGTCCATCAACTCAGAAATGTGATATTTTGAAGTCCTGGCCACCACCACACCTCGTGTGAAAATACTGGGAGGGAAGGCCCCCCAACGTAGAAAAACTCACCAGATATCACTGGATAACTCGCGTTCAGGTTTATATGGTGTACACCACTCCTTCAATGGACACCCATCCGAATCCTGACACTGTGTATAACTGGGACTCAAACGGTAGATGGTAGCGATCAGGCTCACAAAGTAATCCCCGACAGCACTTCCTCTGTTAATCCACCTCTTTAAATCGTCAGTGCATGCGTGGTCAGGTTTCCACACAATAGGCAGACACCTCTGGACCCGGATCGGACGCTCTCACTGTCAGGAAGTGATGTGAAGTCCTTGTGAAGTGCTGTCGGGGATTACTTTGTGAGCCTGATCGCTACCATCTACCGTTTGAGTCCCAGTTATACACAGTGTCAGGATTCGGATGGGTGTCCATTGAAGGAGTGGTGTACACCATATAAACCTGAACGCGAGTTATTCAGTGATATCTGGTGAGTTTTTCTACGTTGGGGGGCCTTCCCTCCCAGTATTTTCACACGAGGTGTGGTGGTGGCCAGGACTTCAAAATATCACATTTCTGAGTTGATGGACAGTTCTTTGATCTATTTATGAAGATTTTATGGTGCTAAGGACTGCTCAAGCGCTGCTTGCAATTTGCTAGTCATTATTGTTTTATTTTGATTACCACGTTGCTTTTTGATTATTGACATTTATAAGTAGCAGCTACAAGATAATTACTGATGCATACAGTGTTTGTGAAGTGATTTATCCAGGGCGCTGATACTTGTTACTCAGTTGTTGCAACAAAGTTACAAGGGTTTATAGTAATACCTAGCTTCATATATACATCATTGTGAGGTCCTGCCCAAAACCACACAGGCTTTGTAAGTAAAATGTCCTAGTCAGTGTTTCTACTGCACATATGCAACCCAATTCATTACTATGGATAAGCTTTACTGTGCTTTGCAGCTGCCATGTGTATAGCTCATCTATAAGAAGGAATGGGGCTGTGGTGCACATGGCTGGGAGGTTTTCTTGCAAATATTGTGCAGCACCGAGCAGGGCTGCACAGTAAAGATCACTAGGATGAGTTGAGGATGAAGGTGTTTTACTTCCCTGTATTTAGGGAGGTGGGGTTTTATTGAAGACACAGTTGTCCTTCAGCACCTGTTACCACGTTACATGGTAAGGAAGACCGCAAAACCCTGTTGCCTAATTTGGATGAATCTTGATTCAGTCTCAGTAAACGCCTTTTCTATTCTGAAAGCTGGCAGAACTTGGGCACGTCTGAGAAACAAATAATAATAAATACAAAATACTGCAACCTCTGTGGGTTTTATCTGGGCACTGACATCATCTTCCATTGGTGTGTTTTTACTACACAGTAAACAGAGAGTGGTGGCCAATGGAGTGACGTTAAAAACAAAATAAAATATTGCGCTTGTATATGTTCAAAGAGGTGAGCTGCAACTTAAACATGTAAGAATAAATATGTGACCAGAGCAAAAATAACAAACACGAGTTGTGCTAAAAAATTATAAATTATAGTCCAAATAAACTAAAAAGAGTTAGTGAATAATAGTCCTGGAACAATCTTCTTATTCAAGGAAGGTGCAAGTGCATAAATCCATCACCATGTGAAAACACCTTAAAGCAGTGGTTCTCAACTCCAGTCCTCGGGACCCACCAACAGGCCAGATTTTAAGTATTACCTTGGGGAGATGCAGACTAGAATACTGCAATTACTGAGCAGCAAATGATATCACCTGTGATGTATTTCAGTTATCCTGCAAACCTGACCTGTTGGTGGGTCCCGAGGACCGGAGTTGAGAACCACTGCCTTAAAGGATGTGTGCTTACCAGAACCAGATGACCCTTTGTTACTGTCTAACATGCTTGTGAATAAGCCCCACTCTCACATCCGTTGTTCTCCAGATCGCAGGGATGATACTTCACCAGCATGGAGTCAGTATGCACTGGTTGATGTGTAAGGAAGCACAAAGGATCACCAATAGTGCAGTAAAACCAAGAGCGTTTATTTATCAAGCATCCAAACAGGTCTTTACAGCATTCCAGAAAGACAGTAATGGATGGAACAACAATCTGCAGTGACTGAACGCATCCTTGTCCAACCCGTTCCGTTCCATTGAACTTCTTCCCAGGGCATGAGGAATAATTTCTCCACTGCAGTAATACAACAAAACAGTAACTCCCAAAGGTCCTCCATGTTCCTGCCCCTAACAGGGCCATCTATTGGTCCAATCTGGTGTCAATCAATCTAACTGAGATTCCCACACCTGCTGACACTAAAGAGGTTCACTGTGATGATGCCCATCTGATTGGCCATTATTCCTGTCACTCACTGATCTTGTCTATATAGTAAGGAGCGTTGGAGGGCATGAAGTAACAACAAACAGCCAAGGAATAATCCAAGAAAAAACGAAGCTCAACTCACCAACCAGCTTGAAACCAGCCAAAATAACCTTTTTAACAGTATGCGTTAAAAGCAGTGGATTGGTTACACATATTTGCAAATACATGTGTAAGCTGGAGGGCCCTGACAAGGCTCCCTGCGTCCTCCAGACCTATCTTTGGTTTGTGGGAGCCTCCACAGTGGGAACACATGCATTCTGATGAGATAGATGAAGGCAGGTGGCCTGGAGGTAGCTCATCCCTCCTTAAAAGTATAGGGACACACTGGACACCCAGCAGATAACAAAATGACTGCAAAGGTGTCAGTGCGTTTACCTGACCAGAATCAAATATCCAAAAAAGTAAGCCACTACCTCCATCTATAACTGGTCTATATAGTAAGGAGCATTGGAGGGCATGAAGTGACAACAAACAGCCAAGGAATAATCCAAGGAAAAACCAAGCCGAACTAAACGCACTGACACCTCTAACTGATACCGATTACAGGGATCAATAGATCTCTGTCATGTCCTCTGTCAGAACAGGCAACGGTCGTGTTTACATCGGCGGTTCCCCATTCTGGCTCTGTAGTAGGCGATCGCAGGTCACCGGCGGACATCGCAACTGCAGATGCGCGAATTGCCGTTTATACAGTGGGTACAGAAAGTATTCAGACCCCCTTAAGTTTTTCACTCTTTGTTATATTGCAGCCATTTGCTAAAATCCTTTAAGTTCATTTTTTTTCCTCATTAATGTACACACAGCACCCCATATTGACAGAAAAACACAGCATTGTTGACATTTTTGCAGATTTATTAAAAAAAAACTGAAATATCACATGGTCCTAAGTATTCAGACCCTTTGCTGTGACACTCATATATTTAACTCAGGTGCTGTTTATTTCTTCTGATCACCCTTGAGATGATTCTACACCTTCATTTGAGTCCAGCTGTGTTTGATCCTACTGATTGGACTTGATTAGGAAAGCCACACACCTGTCTATATAAGACCTTACAGCTCACAGTGCATGTCAGAGCAAATGAGAATCATGAGGTCAAAGGAACTGCCTGAAGAGCTCAGAGACAGGATCGTGGCAAAGCACAGATCTGGCCAAGGTTACAAAAAAATTTCTGCTGCACTTAAGGTTCCTAAGAGTACAGTGGATTCCATAATCATTAAATAGGAGACGTTAGGGACGACCAGAACCCTTCTTAGAGCTGGCCGTCCGGCCAAACTGAGCTATCGGGGGAGAAGGGCCTTGGTGAGAGAGGTAAAGAAGAACCCAAAGATCACTGTGGCTGAACTCCAGAGATGGGAGAAAGTTGTATAAAGTCAACCATCACTGCAGCCCTCCACCAGTCGGGGCTTTATGGCAGAGTGGACCGACGGAAGCCTTTCCTCAGTGCAAGACACATGAAAGCCCGCACGGAGTTTGCTAAAAAACACCTGAAGGATGGCGAAAAATAAGATTCTCTGGTCTGATGAGAACAAGATAGAACTTTTTGGCATTAATTCTAAGCGGTATGTGTGGAGAAAACCAGGCACTGCTCATCACCTGTCCAATACAGTCCCAACAGTGAAGCATGGTGGTAGCAGCATCATGCTGTGGGGGTGTTTTTCAGCTGCACGGACAGGACCACTGGTTGTAATCGAGGGGAAGATGAATGCAGCCAAGTACAGGGATATCCTGGATGAAAACCTTCTCCAGAGTGCTCAGGACCTCAGACTGGGCCGAAGATTTACCTTCCAACAAGACAATGACCCTAAGCACACAGCTAAAATAATGAAGGAGTGGCTTCACAACAACTCTGTGACTGTTCTTGAATGGCCCACCCAGAGCCCTGACTTAAACCCAATTGAGCATCTCTGGAGAGACCTAAAAATGGCTGTCCACCAACGTTTACCATCCAACCTGACAGGACTGGAGAGGATCTGCAATGAGGAATGGCAGAGGATCCCCAAATCAAGGTGTAAAAAACTTGTTGCATCTTTCCCAAAAAGACTCATGGCTGTATTACATCAAAAGGGTGCTTCTACTAAATACTGAGCAAATGGTCTGAATACTTAGGACAATGTGATATTTCAGTTTTTCTTTTTTAATCTGCAAAAATGTCAACAATTCTGTGTTTTCTGTCAATATGGGGTGCTATGTGTACATTAATGAGGGAAAAAAAATGAACTTAAATGATTTTAGCAAATAGCTGCAATATAACAAAGAGTGAAAAATTTAAGGTGGTCTGAGTACTTTCCGTACCCACTGTATATCGCTGTATATCCACGCGATACAGCAAGTGATACGGCAAGTGATTAAGCATCAATAAATCACTGCTCATTTAAAAATGACATTTTTTACAAACTTTTTTTTTCATTGAAACATGTCCTCCAGGGCAGTACCTGGACCCCCATAACCATTATATGCCCAATTACTTGGGCATAAATGGGGACTTTTGATTTTTCATGTTTAGGACCAATAGACTTCAATGGGGTTCATTATTCGGTTTCCAAACTTTCCCGATGTTCGAAAGTTCTGGTGTGAACCGAATAGGAGGTTGTTCAGCCCATCCCTATTTATGAGGGGCTGAATGTTGTAGAGCAGATCATATTCAGGGTCACCCCGGGGGCATATTATTGTCTCATATTGTTTTGTGGCTATTGCAGGAGAGACCATATATGATGAATCTGTGGTTCAATGTGACCACAATTCTTTTTTTTGTAATTCCGTGTTAAGGGTTAGGCCCAATAAAGTTTTACATTCAGAAACTGTGCTAGGTTTCCATGCAAATGGTCTGGCAAGAGTTACATTTTGGTTGGCAGCAATGTATTGTTGTGTGTGAAAATTGTTTTGGTCCACAATCAATTAATACAGATCTTCCATTAAAAAAAGCTCAAAAAAATCAAGGGGAGTTGTTAAATTTGCTGTTTCCACCTGAATTCTGGATTGGAATATAAATGGAAGGATAATGGGTGCTCTTGAACCTCAGGATTTGCAAGCACCTCTGGAAGGGCACCCTGTGATTTATGGGCCCATGCACTACTTCTCGGTGCTAGCCACCTCACCAGCTTGGACTGCTCTTCTGGGACTCGCCACATCACCATATACTGCCATGAGATACTGTAGTGTTGGTGTCTACAAGGCCAGAATGCATACCTCCTAACTTTCTGAGATGGGAATGAGGGACACCTTTTATATATAGGTATATGCATCAGACCAAAATGAGGGACAAATGAAGAGCAATGAGGGACAGAGGGACATTGTTCCAAATCAGGGACAGTCCCTCAAAATCAGGGACAGTTGGGAGCTATGCAGAAAGTACTAGACCGCTGGTGCTGGTCAGTCCACCAAAGATAGTGCACCACTAGTATTTCCTAGATAATACCCTGCTGCATATAAGGTAAGTCATGCATTCCTAGCACTTCAGCTACCTAGGGTTGGGTATGCAAGATCTTAACAGGAATCTCTTCTTCATCATCGGAGTTACCTGTCAGGGTGCCACTGCTTTCTACAGGTTGATATTCTGAGCTTGATTCCGATAGTGAGAACTCACCTTCGATCATCTGTCATACACAGAATCCTGTAGGCCTCTTCACTAGTGCACCTTTCGTTGGACATTTTGGGCACTAAATATACAGGTACCTACCTCACAGGAGCATCTGGCTGTCAGGGGCTCTGTAAAAGAATAAAAAGAGGGCATGCCAGCCTTGCACATTACCCAAGTAAATTTATTCAAACCAAAGGAAAAAATTATACTCACAAGCAAAGGTGAAAATACAAGCATATCAGAGTCCACAAAGGACCAACAGCAACCTGGTGGTCCAGGCAATGTCCAGTACGCCAGAGGACCCTACAGAAGGCTGACACATTTCAAGGGGTGATCCCCTCTACTTTAGAGCCGTCAGGGGCTACTTGAGTCTCTAGAATGAAAATGTACCTGCTAGCGCTGGCATAGATCAGGCCTGATCTTTTGAACACTGCAGTTTTGTGTTCAAGGTATCAGAGGTTTCAGTGATCTACTGACACTGCACTTGTTTATGGGGGCTAAACACAAGTGCTGACAGGTATGAAGGCTGATCCTGCTAACACTACATTTTTAAAATGACACTATACTAATGGGGATACTAGTATAGTTCTATTCATTGTTAATATATCTATCCATACAAACATTATACTAATAATGGCAGTGATCAGCGAAGTACAGCATAGTGTGAGTGTGGTGGCAATCCAAAGCTAACTGACCCAGGCTGGGGGGGATGCTTACTGACCCCAACGTTATCTGACACTATCCAAAGTCGCAAGTGATGCTAACAGTGATCAGTGAAAAATACTGTACACTGACACTGTACTATTGGCACTGACTGGGTGATAGGGGGTGATCAAAGGATTAACTGAGGGTGATCAAAGTTTGCTGCAGCCTTATTAAAGGGTCCCAGGCAAACTCATTGGCCGGGCCTGCTAACAAATATGTCCTCCAGCAAATGACAGCGAGGGTTACTGGGGGTGTGCGCTGGCTCATTGCGACAATGCGGTCCTAAAGCGATTTAATTGTTTGCCTTAACTCCCTAACTGACACTTTTTTCAAAACCGTATGGTCTGTTAAAAGAAGATTTAAAGTAACAAAATTACTGGCAGGATCATCAAGTGAATAATAAATGGGTTTAGATACACCAAAGGCCTGTGAACATATTAAAGGAAGGGGTGGTCTCACCACTGCAATTTAACAAAATAAGTTAGTTAGTTAACTAATACTAATATGTAAGATGTAATCAGCAATTTCTCTCTATCCTATACATACAGTAGCTCATACATACTAACACTATGGCTTCACTTAGACCACCCATTTAGAGGTAAGGGATGCAATATCCAGTGCCTCCCCACCTGTTATTGAATGTTGCGAGTTGGCTGGCCAAGGTTAAAAAGTGGACATGGCATTATGTGAGGGAGCTAAAATTCACCCACAGCTTGCTGGTTGAGGCTGGATTCACACCAGTCCGGTGTGAATTTCAGCCCCGATGCCTGTGAGAACGACAGAAGGTGCTGTTCAGCGTCTCCTGTTTGATCTCACAGCGCATCGGCTGACAGGAGAGAGAGCGGGGAGGTGCAGTGAGCAGGGAGAAGAGCAATGTGGAACACATCTCCGTGTTAGATGCGCTCCCATTAAACACAATGGGCTCCCGATTTGCACCGCATTGCACAGAAAACACAAGTTTTCTGTGCAATGTGGACTGTGAATGCACCCCACCTATGTGAAATGGACACCTTAAAAACAGTGTGTTTTCAAGTGTCCTGCGAATTGGATGCAGTTTAAGCCGCATCCAATTCGCATAGGTGTGAACCCAGCCTGAAGGAGAGTTTTAAGCCAAGAAATTTATTGCAAATTCATCACCAGGAATAATATCCCTACAGCACAGTTGTTGAAACCAAATACAGGTGGTTCCCGGGTTACAAACAAGATAGGGACTGTAGGTTTGTTCTTAAGTTGAATTTGTTTGTAAGTCGGTACAGGTGCATTTTTTAAGCGTAGCTTCAGCCAAAAAAATATTTTTAAGCTTTTTGGATAGCATAGGGAAGGGGTAAGACCCCTGTAATATTTGTTTTACTGTCTATGTTTCTGTTCAGAAGATTTCACCTCACTTCCTGTCCCAATGATAATTGGATTTTGAAAATGTTGAGTTGTTGTGGAAACAAAACTTGGTGATAAAGCTTCCCATAATAACACTTACAGGAATGAATTTCCCTTCCTAGGAGGAGACTTCCTCTCAATTCCTGTTGTCTCCCTCCATTTGAAAGTAGGAGTTGTTTGTAAGTTGGATGTTTATAACTAGGGGACCGCCTGCATATAGAAATGATAGAAATAAATATAGTTTTTCTTCACTAGAAATATAAATATAAAGCATTTTTTAGACTTTAGTTGGCTTTTTTTCAATTCCTTTTACTTTTTAGGACTATTTTTTAGTACAAAGGTCAGAATAATGACTGTTTTCTGTTCTTAAGATCAGCTACGGAGCTACGGACTATTCTCTGACCAATAGGCTCCTCTATCCTCATGTATTCCGGACAGTTCAGAATGACCATGTTCATTATATGGCCGTAACTAAATTGTTGAAACATTTTAACTGGACGTGGGTTGCAATATTTGCAACACAAGATGAAGCCGGAGACAAAGATAAAGAGATATTAATGAAGTATATGAAAAGTTATGGTATTTGTGTTGATTATACATTATCATTGGGGACTTATATCTATAATTATAACAGTAATGTAGACCACACTGTGAAAAATGTAAAGTCGGTTCTTAAAAACTCCACTGCTAAAGTAATTGTATTATGTGGATCTTATTTCAGTTGGGGTCTGTTTATGGTGTATTTCAAAGTGCATTCTGACAAGGATATTTCTTCCTATGATAGAACATTTATTTTTCCTCCTCTGAGGACTCAAAGACTTTCTAGTCTAAACCCAAAAATTCACTTCAATGATAGCCTGGTTGTGGAACTATATCCTTTATCCTTGCCAAATAAAAAACATTTTTTTGATGGAATTGATAAAACTCATAGCTTAAAAAATTCTTCAAAGTCCATCTACATTTTATCAATTGCAAAATGTATGTCTGCAAACAAAGAAAATAGAAACCGTACCATAGTATGTCTAACTCACGATAATGTCTATATAGAAGAAATCTTTCCAAATTTATTTAATTTTGTTAATCAAGGACTTTCTCCACGAATTTATTATGCGGTAGAAGCTATGGCCAAAGCACTGCATGATATGAATATGTATTATGGAGGAAAATTGTTTAATAAGCAACCTCATAATTATAGACATAAGGTAGAGTGCACAATTTTATTTGTGATTTTAGAAAATGTATAAAATTATACTTTACTGGAATGATGATCATTTGAGTGTTGCGGTGAAATTTCAAACAGTCAACCCTTCTACCCAAAAATGTAGTAATGTTTGGTCAGATTTAGAATAGAGAAGTTTGCGCTAATGGATGTGTATAATACGTTTGTGAAAATAGTATGCAGCTGCTACACATTGAGTGAATACCCAAAAAAATCAGAAAAACAAATATTTGTAGCGCTAGCACAAGAAATAAATTAATTACATATTAGATGATACCATATAAAGTGCTTGAAAATCATGGATAAATAATAACATAATAGTCCATAATAAAGTGACAAAGTGCGCCGTGTACTGGATATTTCTTCCAAGTGCCAAAGTGCTCCACACGTGCAGGAGGGGAAGACTCCCAAAGGAATCCTACTCACCACAACGCTATGACCCCCAGCTTTTCAGTCTGGGGATCCACAAAAGCTGTATATGATCAGATGTCCATAGGCTGGAATTATCCCGGAACAAGCCTCTGGCTGGAGAGAACTTTAAAAAAAGTCATGTCCTGTGTAAAGTGAATGATGGAATACTGATTGATTAATTAATTAATTGATAGGAGACAGGTTTAGCCTGTTCAGCTGGTTGATGTGTTTCCTATGGACTCAGCTTGGTTGTGGTTGCCCAGGAGAGAAGGGAGTGATTACTGCTTGCTGCTGGAGCTCCCGGTAATTTGGATGTGTGTGATAGTGATTCACTATCACACACATCCAAATTACCGGGAGCTCCAGCAGCAAGCAGTAATCACTCCCTTCTCTCCTGGGCAACCACAACCAAGCTGAGTCCATAGGAAACACATCAACCAGCTGAACAGGCTAAACCTGTCTCCTATCAATTAATTCATTAATCAGTATTCCATCATTCACTTTACACAGGACATGACTTTTTTTAAAGTTCTCTCCAGCCAGAGGCTTGTTCCGGGATAATTCCAGCCTATGGACATCTGATCATATACAGCTTTTGTGGATTCCCAGACTGAAAAGCTGGGGGTCATAGTGTTGTGGTGAGTAGGATTCCTTTGGGGGTCTTCCCCTCCTGCACGTGTGGAGCACTTTGGCACTTGGAAGAAATATCCAGTACACGGCGCACTTTGTCACTTTATTATGGACTACTATGTTATTATTTATCCATGATTTTCAAGCACTTTATATGGTATCACCTAATATGTAATTAATTTATTTCTTGTGCTAGCGCTACAAATATTTGTTTTTCTAATGTTTGGTCAGCAGTGGAAATGTTTTTTTTTTTTTTGGGGGGGGGGGTGCTGACATAATCAGAGGAAAAATGGTAATTTTTGGTTTGGGTCCTTAACCATTTCAATACACTGTGTTATATACACTACACTGGCAGCACTATATACTCTGCAATGTATTATATATATTACACGGACTGCACTATATACTCTGAACTGTATTATATGACACTATATACTCTGAATTGTACTATATATTCTACATGGACCTCACTATATACTCGGAACTGTATTATATACACTATCTCACAAAAGTGAGTACAACTCTCACATTTTGGCAAATATTTTATTATATCTTTTCATGTGACAACACTGAAGAAATGACACTTTGCTACAATGTAAAGTAGTGAGTGTACAGTTTGTATAACAGTGTAAATTTGCTGTCCCCTCAAAATAACTCAACACACAGCCATTAATGTCTAAACCGCTGGCAACAAAAGTGAGTACACCCCTAAGTGAAAATGTTCAAATTGGGCCAAATTAGCCATTTTCCCTCCCCGGTGTCATGTAACTCGTTAGTGTTACAAGGTCTCAGGTGTGAATGGGGAGTAGGTGTGTTTAATTTGGTGTTATCCCTCTCACACTCTCATACTGGTCACTGGAAGTTCAACATGGCACCTCATGGCAAAGAACTCTTTGAGGATCTGAAAAAAAGAATTGTTGCTCTACATAAAGATGGCCTAGGCTATTAGAAGATTGCCAAGACCCTGAAAGAACAGGCCTCGCCATGGTTGACCAAAGAAGTTGAGTGCACGTGCTCAGAGTCATATCTAGAGGTTGTCTTTGGGAAATAGATGTATGAGCGCTGCCAGCATTGCTGCAGAGGTTGAAGGGGTGGGGGGTCAGCCTGTCAGTGCTTAGACCATACGCCGCACACTGCATCAAATTCATCTGCATGGCTGTCATCCCATAAGGAAGCCTCTTCTAAAGATGATACACAAGAAAGCCTGCAAACAGTTTGCTGAAGACAGACTAAGGACATGGATTACTGGAACCATGTCCTGTGGTCTGATGAGACCAAGATAAACATATTTGGTTCAGATGATGTCAAGCGTGTGTGGCGGCAACCAGATGAGGAGTACAAAGCCAAGTGTGTCTTGCCCACAGTCAAGCATGGTGGTGGGAGTGTCATGGTCTGGGGCTGCATGAGTTCTGCCAGCTGTCATGGATCTGCACTAACAATTCAGGCCCTGTCTGTTTGCTTACCTCTCTGCTCTGTGTTTCAGCTTAGGGACAGAGCCCTCATACCTGAATGATTAAGTAATTTACCAGCATGGCTCCGCCCACAGAAAAGAGAACTTAACTCCGTGTGCTGCAAGCCTCATTGCCGATCAATATTGTGTGTTTGGCTTGTGTCTTTGCTCCTGCCGTGTGCTCTTCATTTGTTCTTGTGTACCAATCTTGGCATGTTCTTGACCTTCCTTGTCTGCTTGTGTCCCTGATCTTCCCTGTCTGCTAGTCACTCCAACCTTGGCATGCATCCTGTCTGTTCTATCTCCTCTAGCACTGAACTGTGGCTCTCCCACTGACCTCTTCTTGCTATCTTGCACTATCTAGCCTCCAATGTGTACAATCCTCCAATGAAGAAAACCACCTTTCTTGACATGAAAGGCTTTTTTTACTGTAAGAGGTTTAAGGCCTGCAAAACTAAGAAGAATAGCAAAAAAAAAAGTTAAAACCTTTACCTCTTATAGTACGGGCCATCAACACCGAATTAATACATTAATTTCATGTAAATCCTCACATGTCACCTATATGATCATCTGTCCATGTGGGCTACAATATATAGGACGTACCATAAGACACCTAAGCACACGGATTGCAGCACATATAAACAACATCAAAAAAAGTTTCCAGAAACATTCACTTCCCAATCACTTCAGGTTATGCCACAATAGCGATCCCACACAGGCAATTTTTATCGCAATAGACAGAATAGAATCCTATTGGCGGGGAGAAAATATGACCCAACGGATCTCTAGGAATGAAACTGAGTGGATACACAGCTTGGACACTTTATGCCCTGATGGTATCAACTCAGAAATAGATCTAAACTGTTTTTTGTCTGATTACTGATTTTGCCTTTGCATTATGGAACCGTATATATTGTAAATTTGGTGGTCTTTGTGATTCTTGAGCATCCAATCAAGGCCCCTTTGATACCCCGTTTGATATACCCCTTTGAATACCAGCCATTCCATTTTTGACTACAAAATTTTCTCTATATATATTTTTCATATATATTTTTTATCTTTTTTTTTACTTATATTTTTCATATATATATATATTTTTTATATATATATTTTTTTTACATGTATAATTTTATATTAGAATTTTTTTATCTGACATATTTTTAATCACCATTTTACCTACAGTATTGTAGTGTCCTTTGTTCTCATATATATTTTTTCTATATTTTTTTATTTTTTTTGTAATTTATATGGTTTTGTATTTTCTCCATCCATTTCAAAATCTCACTTCTTCTTGAAATTTTTTTCATTTACTTCCTTCAAGTATGCTATGTCTATGTGTGACAATGGGAGGGAGTACTTTTTTCTCCCCTCTTCTTCCCTTTTCTATTGGACACACTTATCTTCAGACATAGCATTAATATGTTTTAACGGCACAGATATTTCAAATGCCTATTTAATATGCAGCCAATGATTGTATGTGATTGGCTAAAAGTACAAGCGGAGTCCTTTATATAAACAGCAAGTGACGTGCCATATCACATGACCCCCTGATGACGTCAGCGTGCACACTGAGAAACGCAGTGTAGGGTATCATGGATTCTGGTACGTCATTTCTGCTCAATGTAACGAAGGTGGACCGCAATCGGCGTCCCCTGCACCGCTTCCATGCTTGTAAGCAATTTTTTGCAACATTTTTTATCAGTAATGTTTTTTACCATTTAACAGTCTGAATAAACAAAGGTACTTCCCCATTTGATCCCTATCTTTTCTCTCTTCTAACCGGATTACATTGATGTGAGTAACTCGATGCTCAGCAGCAATTAATTCTAGGAGGACACCCCCTCTACAACACTATATCCATGACTATAGAGCGAGTTTGATTTCTGTAATGGAAAACACATCCATCTGGTGAGTAGGGTGTGCCACTGGTATTTGGTGAAGGCTCACAACGGTCACATTGGATTTTATAATAGGAGAACCACTACACGGGACATTCCAAGTTTGTTTAACTCCTTTCAGATTCAGTTTTTCTAATGCAGATAAGACACCCTGGGACTGGAATACCTGTTTACAGATTTTTGCACAAAAACTCTCTCTTTTTAAGCACTTTCCTTTTTTGTACCATTATTGCACTTTATAATGCTCTGAGGTATTATATATCCTAATTCTCCTGTTTGTATAGCAATTCATCAACATAGAGTTGTATAGCTTTCTCAGATGTTATGTACTGTATGATAATTATGTGCTAGCATCTACAAGATTTATTTTGTCTACACAAGGGTTATTGTCACTTCCGGACACCCTTTGGGAGTTATGTTTTGTCATTGCACTTTATATGCTGAATATGCACATTTGTTCTGATTCCCTAATCAGGATACTTACCATCTCTTGCACTCATATTATTGGGTGTTAAGTAATATTGTATCACATACCTTTTTGGCGGGGCAGTGAATAGACCATTGCACGCTATTTATTTTTATGTTATACACACATCTGTGAAACGCATTACGTTTTATGGTTGTAATGTGTGTTAGTGCTGTCTAAAATTCTATTTGTTTGTATCAGTTCCACACCACGGTGTGATACACGAGCAGCTTCACACATAATTATATACACATTTTTTCAGTTGCGCAGTTACACCCTTCACCTTATCTTGCACTGCTGTTTTCCCTCTCTTTCACCTGTAGCCTGCCAGGAGCAGGAGCTGGGGAACCCCGGGGGGGCGCCACCTGATGCCGGTTGCAGCCAAGTCCATCCTCACCACCAGAGGCCCTGGTGAACACCTACTGGCTCTTAGACTCCGCTCCCTTGGGAAACCTACGCTCTAGTTGCCTGTGCAATCTGTGTCAGGGTCCCAGCAGTCCCACTTCCCTGCACCATCCTGATCTCTTGTTGCAGCAGTCAGCTAAGGGTTCACAATCTTAGCGGTGCACTTCGCACTTCAGTGGTGCGATTCTCATTCCAGCAGTGCACATCTGTCATCTGACCCTAGTTGACCTGACAATGGCACTGGGAGCTACAATTCATCGAGGGAACCATGAATGCCAACATGTACTGTAACATACAGAAGCAGAGCATGATCCCCTCCCTTCAGAGACTGGGCCGCAGGGCAATATTCCAACACGATGACAAGCCCAAACACACCTCCATGACAACCACTGCCTTGCTAAAGAAGATGAGGGTAAAGGTGATGGACTGGCCAAGAATGTCTCCAGACCTAAACCCTATTGAGCATCTGTGAGGCATCCTCAAATGGAAGGTGAAGGAACTCAAGGTCTCTAACAATCACCAGCTCCGTGATGTCGTCATGGAGTAGTGGAAGAGGAATCCAGTGGCAACCTGTGAAGCTCTGGAGAACTCCATGCCCAAGAGGGTTAAGGCAGTGCTGGAAAATAATGGTGGCCACACAAAATATTGATACTTTTGGCCCAATTTGGATATTTTCACTTAAGGGTGTACTCACTTTTGTTGCCAGCGGTTTAGACATTAATGGCTGTGTGTTGAGTTATTTTGAGGGGACAAAGAAAATTGAGTACTGTCCATGATACTTTTTTTATTTGCACTAACATAACATATTTCAGGACAAGCTTTCGGGGTATCTCCCCTTCTTCAAGGTCGAAGCAGTATTGAATAAAAACAGTTTTAGCCAAATGTTAAAAAAAAGAAGAAAAAAGCCTCTGAGGGAAAGGAGAAAGTGGAAAAACAAACAAATACAAATCAATGTATAAGGCCACGGTAATGAAACTAGCTGAAGAGATTGTGAGATAAGACAGGCAGAGTTATAGACTGGGGAGGGGAGGGGGGGGGTGACAGTCACAGAGGGGGTCGTAAAACTTTAGAATAACGAGTGAGAAAACAGATTTGAGGGGACAACAAATTTACACTGTTATACAAGCTGTACACTCACTACTTTACATTGTAGCAAAGTGTAATTTCTTTAGTGTTGTCACATGAAAAGATAGAATAAAATATTTAGAAAAATGAGAGAGGTGTACTCACGCTTGTGAGATACTGTATACTACACAGACCTCACTATATACTCTAAACTGTATTATAAATACTACACGGGCCGCACTATATACTCTGAACTGTATTATATATACTACATGGGCTGCACTATATGCGCTGAACTTAGCCAAGGAGTAGGGTGATTCTTTATGTTTGAGGATTTGGAATATTGTTATCATGGGGCCTATTAGGGGATGTGATCTTGTTTTTAAGGAGTTGTGTTTTGGGTGTAACCAAGGCAAAGTTCTCAGGCATTGAGAAGAATTATGGTGTTCTAGTGTGACCCAATATTTCACATTATGGTGGATATTCCAATCAACAATACGTGTCAGGTGAGATGCCCAGTAGCACGGAGGTCTGGTAGAGCAATTCCACCTTTATTTTTGGAAAGGAAAAGGAGATCATATTTGATTCTAGGTGTTGTGTGTCTCCAAATGAAATGTACACGCTTGGCGGAAGGAGGCGAAGGAGGCTGTTGGGATAAGTATAGGGATTGTCTGAAGTGAATACAGAAAGTTGGGAAGGATGGTCATTTTAAGGAGGGAGGCCCTGCCGAACCAAGAAACATTGATTGAGAGCGTTCCATTGTTTTAGGTCTTCTTTTGTTTCTTTTAGGGTTGGGTCAAAATTATAATTAAAAAGGTTATATAGGGATTTTGGGATTTTAATCCCAAGATAGGTCATTTAGTCTTTACCACAATCAAAGGCGAAGTAGTTTTGACATTGCTGGACTATATCAGGGGGTAGAGATATGTTTAAGGCATTCGATTTTGAGTGGTTTATCTTAAGGTTGGATATACATTGAAAATGATCTAATACCTTTAGGTTAGGTATGGATATGTGAGGTTCAGATAGAAAAAGTAATAGATCATCTGCAAATGCAGTGTTTATAAGTGTGATCTTTGATACTAATAACTCTGATTTTGGGGTTTAGGCGTATTTGGTTCAGCAGGGGCTCTATAGCAAGGACAAAGAGTAGAGGGAAAAGGGGACATTCCTGCCTAGTGCCTTTATGCAGAGGGAAGGCGTACGACAGGTGGCCATTTACTCAAACCCTCGTAGTTGGCGAGGAGTAGAGTGCTTTTACATAAAAAAGCATTATATCTGGTAGACCAATTTCTTTGAGAACTGTGTCGATATAGTCCCAGGCCACTCTGTCAAATGACTTCTCGTTGCCTAAGGAAAGAAATTCCTCTTCTGAAAGGGAGATGTTTAGTTTTTCGAAATGTATCTTTAGAGATCTTAGTGACACCATATTTTGATAGGACATCTTGTATCATATGGGATCTTTTTTTGGTGTTGAAAGGGTATTTGGGGTTAGAAGGAATGTTATAAAGCTTCCAGGAGTATTCTCCAAATTGATGTGCTGTTTCTATATTCAAAGAGTGTAATTTACCTTGCTTGTCCTTTATATGGTGGATTGTGGCACTGCTCTTTTTATCTTGGATCACTCTGGTCAAAAGTCTGCCGCTTTTATTGCCTTGCTCATAATAAATTTTGTGCCTCAAAATGTACTGTCTTTTAGTCGTCTTGTTGAGTTCTTCCAAGAGCAAAGAACGTGTTTGTATCAGCTCTTGATGGGTTGTAGTGGGTGGCTTCTAACAAGCGTATGTGGGACACGAGGGAGGAAATTTTGGTTTGCTGTTCTTTTTTATTTCTGGAGGCAGTTTTTATGAATTCTCCCCGTATGACACATTTACAGTATCTCACAAAAGTGAGTACACCCCTCACATTTTTGTAAATATTTTATTATATCTTTTCATGTGACAACACTGAAGAAATGACTAGAGTTGAGCGGACAACAGGATGTTCGGGTTTGGCCGAACTTCGCGAAAAAGTTCAGGTTCGGCACTGAACTTGATATGAACTTGACCCCGGACCCCGAACCCCATTGAAGTCAATGGTGACCCGAACTCAGGGGCACAAAAATGGCTGTAAAAAAGTCCTGGAAAGTGCTAGAGGGCTGCAAAAGGAAGCAAAATGTGTGTAAGAGTAGGACAAGTGCCCTGCAAACAAATGTGGATAGGGAAATAACTTAAAATCACATTTAAAAAATGGAGGAGGAGGTGGATGTGGAGTAGGAGGTTGAGTAGGCTGTGAACATGGCGGCGTAGGTGGAAGTGGCAGTGGAGGAGGAGGTAGCCCCCAAAATATTGAGACACAGTAAAAAAAAACAAGTATACCAATGGCTGTGTGAGGCTGGTCTAAATGTCAATTCTGCACAAGGTACAGACAAGTCTTGTGGGATCCATGCCTGGTTCATTTTAATAAATGTTAGCTTGTCCACGTTGGCTGTGGACAGGCGGCTGTGCTTGTCTGTGATAACGCCCCCTGCCCTGCTAAACACATGTTCAGACAATACACTGGCTGCAGGGCAGGCCAACACCTCCAAGGCATAAAGGGCAAGCTCAGGCTGTGTGCCCAATTTGGAGACCCAGAAGTTGAATGGGGCAGACCCATCAGTCAGTACGTGTAGGCGTGTGCACACATACTGTTAAACCATGTTTCTGAAATGCTGCCTCCTGCTAAGACGTTGCCTATCAGCTGGTGGTGGTGTTTGTTGTGGCGTGCTGCTGACAAAAGCTTTTCCACATTTCGGCCATGCTAACCCTGCCTTCTGAGGTGATGGTGGTGCCACAGCTGCGTTGGCGACCTCTTCCTCCTCCTCCTCCTCTGCCTTCTCCTTGTGCTTCCACTGAGCCCCCGGTGTCATTTGGGAATGCCCTCAGCAGCACGTGCTCTGGTCATGCTCCAGTGAGGGAATTAAGGATGGCACGTTGTCCTTGTAACGGGGATCCAGCAGGGTGGCCACCCAGTAACCAGCACAAGTTACAATGTGGGCAACTCGGCTGTCGTTGCTCAGGCACTGCAGCATGTAGTTGCTCATGTGTGCCAGGCTGCCCAGAGGCAAGGACAAGCTGTCCTCTGTGGGAGGTGTATCATCTGTGTCCTCCATATCCCCCCAGCCACGCTCCAGTGATGCCCACGAGCTGTTTTGACACCCTGCTGTGAACACGGTTCTTCCTCCTCCTCCTCATTATCCTCATCCTCCTCATCCTCAAGAACTGTGCCCTGACTTGAAATTTTTTTACCTGGCCTATGCTGGTGCAGGAACCCAACCTCCGAGCCACTTGTGAATGACTGGCCTGATAACTGTGGAAATGACCCTTCTTCCTCCTCCTCCTGTGCCACATCCACTTCCATCATCGCCCGAAGTGTTTTTTCAAGGACACATAGAAGTGGGATAGTTATGCTGAGAAAAGCGGCATTGGCACTGGCCATGTTGGTGGAGTACTCGAAACACCACAATATGGTACACGGGTCTCGAATGGAGGCCCACTCATTGGTGTTGAAGTGGTGCTGTTCCGCAGAGCATGTGCAAGAAGGAGTTCCACCTTGTGGGCACGTCGCATAGGAGGCGCTGAGTGGGAAGGCCGAAGTTCTGCTGCAGTGCAGACAGTCGAGCAGCAGCAAGGTGAGAACGCTGAAAGGAGGTGGTAGAGGAGGAGGAAGCGCAGTAGGAGGAGGCAACAGGAGCCAAAGAGAAATGCCCTGCAATCCTCGGTGGTGGAAGGACATGCGCCGAATGGCTAGCCGCCTCATGTGGACCTTGCCACAGATAGCGTTGCACAGTGCACCCTTGATCTCGTCCCTGACTTGTTTGTGCAGGGAAGGGATGGCTCATCTGGAATAGTAGTGGCTGCTGGGAACCACGTACTGTGGGACAGACACCGCCATCAGGTTATTAAAACTGTCCGTGTCCACCAGATGGAATGACAGCATTTCATAGGCCAGGAATTTTGAAATGCTGGCATTCAAGGCCAGGGATTGCGGGAGGGTAGGGCGGTACTTCCTCTTTCTCTCCAGTGTTTGGGAGACGGAGAGCTGTAAGCTTCCATGGGACCATGTGGAAATGCTTGGGGACGGTGGCGGACATAGTGGCGTTGCTGTCACATCGTCTGTTTGCTGGGTGGCAGGTGACACTGGCACTGTAGAGGTGGAGGAAGCGGCCAAGGCAGCAGCAGAAGAGGAAGCAGGAGGAGGCCGAGACCTTTCTTGGATTTTGAGGTACTTATTCCACTGCAGCTCGTGCTTTGAATTTAGATGCCTGGCCATGCAGGTTGTGCTCAGGCTTAGAACATTTATGCCCCACTTCAGTCTCTCATTGCACAGTGTGCAAACCACTCGTGTCTTGTAGTCAGCACATTGTCTAAAAAACTGACACATCGGGGAACGCCTTTGAGCTGCCTTTGGTGTGCTAGGTCCCTGGGTGCGGTGGGTAGTAGCAGTCGTACTGTCTAGGGGACGGTCGCTCCGCTTTTGCAACCTGCTTCCTTTTTTGCTGTGCTGGTGCCTCCACCACCTCTTCATTTTCAGGTCGTTGTTGCTGGCCAAATATGAAGGGTAAATGCCATATACAGGACGAGGGGTGGGGCGATAGGCATAAGAGTTGGACCACTATGGGGGAGTGATTTGATATAGCCATACTTTCTATGGCTGAGGAGGAGACCATGAGGAGCATGGCAGCAGAACAAAAGAAACAGTCGATATGGGAAAATGTGTTAAAGGGAGGTGAGAAATAAGTAAATTCCCTATCAACATGGTGGGAGGTTCACCATACGTCAGTAAGATGGAGCGCGGCTGTTGTTTGTGCGAGTAGTGTAGAGGAGTCAATCGTCAGGGGGTCTGTGAGGGGTTTGTGTGTACGGTCCTCGACGGAGTGCATGACCAAGTTGAAATCACCTCCTAGAAGGTGGAAGGGTTCGGTAATTTGGAGGGCCCAAGTTGTGAGGTCCTGAAAGAAGGATAGCCCTGGGGAGTTCTCCACATAGACATTGGAGATATCGATGTCGCGATCAGCAAGGGATATGTGCAGGGTAATTCTGTGTCCCCTAGAGTCAGTCTCAACTGAGCGTGTCTGGCAGGGGAAGTTTCTTTTGAGTAGGATAGCTATGCCTGCCTTGTGTCCCACTGCAGGGGAGCCATATACCTTGCCTACCCAGAGCTTGCAGAGTCATCGGAACCCAAGTGAGTCTCCTGCAGGAGAGCCACATCCGCTTTCAATCTTTTCAAATGTCTCAAGATTTGCATGCGCTTGTGAGGGGAGCGCAATCCCTTAACATTCCATAAAATTATCTTTAAGTTATCCCCGACCTCTGGAGGAGCCATGGCTGTATTGGGTAGGAAGAGATTGCTGTCTTGCACAAGGTCCAGGCCGCCCCAGCTATGGCCCGCCCAGTGAGCATAGCGAAACTGGTTTCCTGAGGAGAGAGCATAAATATTAACAGCAAAAAAAGACCAGAACATCAGATAGACAGTAACCAAAAATAGGAGGATAGGCCTCCTGATACTATTGCTTAACAGAGACTTCACTTTTTCCCATGGAGGATTTACACATGGTGTTCCCGCCAGAAAAGGGGACTCCAAAGCATGGCAAGCTATGAGACCAATCCGGGGGGGTGGGGAAAGGAAAGGGGAAGGCATGGGTGAGGTAAGGAGGGGAGGGGGGAGGAGAGGGGAAGGGTGGGGAGGAGGGGGGCTGGATGGGGGGAGAGGGGAGGTTAGTAAAGAGAAGGTAGGGATGTGGTTCCGAGTTAAGAGGAAATAAAATCCCCTAAATGGGGATGCCCAGATGTGTTTGAACAGATGAACAGGTAACAAAGCAAAAAAAAAAAAAAAAACAGACAAGGTATCCGAGCTGACTCTCCAGAGGATGAAAGAGATGATTTCCTAGGAGTAAGAGGCTTGTTTCAGGCGGGTGGTGGTTCATGGTCCATGTCCGAGGGCTGGGAGTTGTTGATGTCGTTTTCGGCTTCCAGTGGGGTAGAAAATGAGAGGCATTTGCCGTAGGCTGTCTGGATATGGAGTGTGGTCATGTAGTCCAGGCTGAATCTGATGTGCTGGCTGTGTAGAGAGGAAGAGACTGCCGAAAAGGCTTTACGTTTGCGGATAACTTCAATGGAGTAGTCCACAAAAATAAGGAGTGGAGGGTCTTCCAGGGTAAGGTTGCGTGCATGGCGGTATCTTTGGAGGATGGCTTGCTTGTCTGTGTAGTTCAGATATCTCACTATCAAAGGTCTGGGTCTGGAGCGTGATTCTGAAGGCTGGCCTATTCTGTGGGCCCTCTCTACAATGCAGGGAGTGCATAGACCGAGCTGTTCAGGGATGGCGGTGGAACAGACAGTGATTAGAGCTGAGGGGGACATCGTCTCTGGGAGTCCAATAATGCATACATTGTTCCTCCTGGACCTACTTTCTAAATTGTCCACCTTTTCCTGGAGGTCTTTGTGTATAGTGGAGAGTTTTGCCACGGCAGCAGAGAGGGCCACAGTGTCATCCTCTATGGAGGAGATGCGCTCCTCTGCATGATCAATCCTGGCAGACTGGAGCTATATGTCTCTGTGCAGCTGGTCTAGTCCTCTAAGAATGGCATTGTCTACTGCCTCTGTGATCAGGGGGTGAGGAGGGCTACCACCACCTGGGCTATGACTGCTGGGGAGGCCGGGTCTAGTTGCAGGTCAGGGGGGCATCCTGTGTGGTCCAGAGGTGAGGACCACGTGTGAGCCTGGTGCAGCTTGCTGTGCTGCGGGCGCCATATTGTTTGTGGCGCATGCATCGTCTCCCTCCAACTGGGATGGAGTAGCGTGCAGTCGGGCCATGGATCGCTCAAAGACATGATCCATGTAGGTCTACTTTAGGTTAGGTAGGGGTTGGGAGGGTTACCTCGGGCTGGAGCAGGCTCTATGGCTGGGTTTCGGTGGGTCGATGTCTCCTAGCTCCTCTCCCTGTGGCGCCGGAACTGGAAAAGTCTATAGGATCTTTAAGCAGCGATGTGTTAAGTCTAAAGTTTTTAGTCCTGGTCCGCATTTCCGGGAAGTTGAGAGAAATGGTAATCGGATAATGATCTGAAAGTATCATGGGTTCAATGGTGTTATTTTATTAATTGGAGACCATTTTCAATGAGAGAGGAGTGGATCTGCGGTCATGGAGATTCATTTTAGAGGAGGGTTGATTGGATTAAATATTCTGTAAATAAAGGTGTAGCAGGGACCCGCTTTTCTGCCTGTTACTTCTGAACTTTGCCAGGAGACCACTGTAAATACACAGTCTCTTTTAGTAGGGAGAGATGTGCCTGTCAGCCCCTGGGTGAAATCCCCCCCCCCCCCAATTTTCCAGACTGAACTTAATGTAAGCTGTGTAAAGAGACACAGGAGGATCTGATTACACTGGTTTCCCTGGTATGCTTCTATGTGCATAAGGAGAAACAGCAGCCATTGAATGAGGCTTTTACAAGTAGCAGGGCCAGAGGGATTATTGGTAGCCGCAAAGGACTATGGAATATGAAGTCCCCTGAGAGAGCCCCATTGACTTTTAAAGGCACAGAACTACAAATTCCAGAGGGCTCTGCAAAAGCAGAGGGCTTGCTAAGGACTCAATTTTGGAAGGCTGGGGAGTTCTCCATGAGGGAGAGAAGGAGAAAGATGTGACCTGAGAGGCTGCTGTTAATCACAGAGGTGAATCATTCAACCACAGTTCCAGAGGTCGGTGTACTGATCCTGCCACAGCTCCAGGGGTCAGACGGTGATGACATCCCATCTTAGAGGGATCCCAGAGGACATCCCCAGGCATTCCTGAGGATGTGGGTAGATCTGGTTATAAGGGGACCAGTCAGGCCAGTTGGGGAACTTTTCGCTTGATCCTTTGCTCATAGGATGGGTGAGCGGGTGCTTTGCCCATCTATAAAGATACAATAGTCAATAGTAAGGCTACATTGCCACACCAGTGCTCACATTGGTAGGGACACTCACACCCTGCTGAACAGTCACTACATTACACTTTACCTACCAGGATACTTACAAGTAGCCTTTGTTAAGCCTGCTCAACAGGACACCAAGTGCACCAATGCCAGGCTAGTGGAAGATCTTGGATCTCTCCATTGTAAGGACTCTCATTGTTACTTTCCTGGTATCAGTGATTTAGTGATTTGTGGCCTATTACCTCACATGTTCACTGCCTGGGTCTGTGATTTCAGGATTTGAGGGAAATGGACTGCCTGTTGTCAAGTCAGATCAGTTCCCCTTTATGCCTGAGTGCATAGGCCACTTTAAAGTCATTTAAGCCATTTGATTGTATTATTTTGAACTCTGCCATTTTGACATTTTAATGTCATTTTATAGTTTGTTTGATTGTGGGAAGTCTCTCAGTAAACAAACTTCCTGTTCACTACATTTGTGTCTGTTTTACTGTG